>JBBPDE010202515.1:0-15892 GCA_037974605.1 Nannopetersius ansorgii
ATTCAGTATATATATATATACAGTAAAGTCCAAAATTATTCATACCCCTGGCATATTTTGACTGTGTTACTTTTATTCAACAAGCAAGTTTCTTTTTGATTGGAGATGACACAGGTGTCTCCCAGAAGATAATACCATGGTGTACAAGAGTCATCACTGGGAGCAAAATATTTCTCAGCTTATATTATTTACATTTGAACAAAAAGAGTGACATGTCCAACATTATTCATACCTTTTACAAACTGTTCTTTTTGCAGAGAAATGCTCTATAAAAGCATTTAGGATGACTTAGGGTGAGTTTTTGCCTTGCACCTATTGGCCCCGGGATAGGCCCTGGTTATTGGTGACCTTAGATAGGATTAAGTTAAAGAAAATGAATGAATGAATAAATTAATTAATTAATCTCTTGGTGTAAGAATATAGCAGGTGAACTTAGCATCAGCAACATATCATACCACTGAGAATACCATGAGTCAAAGTCTGCCAGTCAAACAATAACTCCTAACTTGTTAAATGAGGATAAATGTAACACCAGCTAATTAAATAAAAACCCTGAAATTTCAGGTAAAATCTGACAAAAAAAAGTACAAAAACAGGTTTCATTGTAATAGTTTAGCTCAAATAACACACAAAAACCATAATGTTGAGCATCACAAACTTTCCCATTTGACAGCTATTGTATGGTCTCTGCATTGCTGAGGGAGGTAGAGGGTGCCAATTCCACTACACATGACTGTCTATTCTTTTAGTAGTCAAAGATGAAGACCAAATATTCACTGTTTGACTACCTCAGGTGCAGTCAAATTTAATCAGCCCAGGCACTGTTTGGTGTTTACTTTTAAACTATATGCAAGAAGCAGTCAGGAAGCTTTTGCTCCACCAATTTGTGGAACTAACACATCACACGCTTGTCTCAAAGTGTGTTGAGTTGTTAGCGTGGTCTTGCTCATAGACTCACTGGTGTGGTTTATGACACTGTCTGACCTACAGTTATCTATAAAAATAGACATTTTATATAGAACTCAGAAGTAAGCATGTGTATTTAAGGTCAATTTGAGTCCGTTTCTGGCACGCAGTTACACAGTACTCTATAGACTTCCATTAGTAACACTGTAAAACATGCCTTGGCTGGTTGAAGAATTTTTTTCTAAATGGAATTTGAATAATTTGAATTCTGGTTGAATTGCTGAGGCATTGTTTTATGGACAGCCAGTGCAAGATGCATCCGTGCTAAAGAAGTCGTAAACAGAAGTGGAGTTACTAAGAACTAAGGAACACACAGGAACAGGAAAACCACAGCTGTGAACAGCAGCCCACAGATACGCAATACTTTATAAAAAGACCCCACGGCAAATGAGAGAGTGTAAATACAAGAACATTGATCGCTACATTTAAAAACACGGGTGAAGGTGACAATTAGCAGTAAGGATGGGTGTGGATGGGTGTTAGCAGTGGAGCAGGAGCTGTACGGTACCAGCCAGGAGCTGAGGAATAATTCTACACTGAAATAATGGTGGCTTGAATTTACACGATTCAGATGGTCACGTATGAATAAAAATCTATTACATCAACACATTTCTTGCCAAAAGAACTAAAGACAGTAATTGAGTCACATGATGGAAATAATGGTGTATAAGATTCCCACATTAGATAGTACAGTTTCTTGAGGTAAATACAGTTATTCATGCGCAAGTGACGGGTACACTTGAATCACATAAATTCAAACCACCATTTTTCAGTGTAGGGTGGAGCTTTCCTTTCAGGAAGGCATTATTTAACCTGTTTTGCTTATCAAGCTGCTTATTTAATGCAAGGTTGAATACTGACCAAATAATTATTTATCAGTTAACTCTCAGAATTACTATGACCTGTTATCACAACCACAACTGAAGCAATTCTAGGTTTGTTTGTGAACCATGTTACGAAATGATAAGGAATTACAAGAAACAGAATTTCATAATTTCACCTGAAGCCACTATTAGGGACTTTAGAATAACAAGGAAGCAAAACCCTTGACTCACAAGATAACTTTTTAAAAGTGATTGTTTGGCAATTTTCCCTTTGCTAGAAACATGTCAGCCATGATAGGCTTTGTTTCCAAAGTTAATTTCTTTTGTTTTGTGCTGCAGCTGTGAGATTACAGTACATTATGGAAATTGGCACCAATTAGCATCTCACTCTGGCCTCAAACTATGTCAAGTTGTTAATAAAAGTATTTTTGCCATTTTTATAGGTAACAGTATGTCATGTAGTGCTAGAAACCACATAAGCTCTTAACCACATAAGCTGACATGGTCTGTTCATCCTGTTTAACTTGAGTAAAATATTATCTTCAAGCAGGAAGGTTTAGAAAAAATGTAATATAAACAAAATGTGCAACAAAGAAATGAAAACAAATGCTTGATTGTTGCTGCAATCCTAAACAAAATTGAAAATTGAATGGATGCACATATTTGAATAGGCAAACAGCTCTTGTCATTGAACTGATCTGACACGATGATTCTTTATCAGGCCAAGCTCTTGCTGTCTAATTCCACAGAAGGAATGAACGTGACCTGCAAGCGTCAGTCTGTCTTGTCAGATTAAGAGGTCTGGGTGTCGTATACTAACACCTTTCAGATTGGTCAGTCAAAAAGACACAGACTGTTGCTACAGCTATGCTGTTCAGGACTGGTGTCCCACTAATAGAACAGTGGAAACTGTCTCTCAGATATGGTGTATGAAAATGACACAATGCTGTGAGATAACAGTCCACCCCAGTGCTTGAATTACCCATGAAAACCCAAATCAACACAGATAATTACACACAATAGAGGGATAGAGAGAGGCCTGGTATGAGAAATAGGGCCATACTCTGGTCTTAGGTCAGCAGTCTAGAGGGCTGTGCGGATGTGACTACTGTCAGGCATGGCATTATGAGCTCTAATAGTTATTTATAGCGCAATGTCCAGTCAGCCTGAGGGCTTTGAATGTAGCCCACTTTGCATCACTTCAGCACTGTTGGATTAACTTCTGGAGTGAATCATAACATATTTTAAATTACAATCAAACATTTAAGTATTTTGTATTTAGAAATGAAATGCATATAAGCTTTTATAATGTAATGCATATTATTATTATTGAATATAATAAATAATTAAATAATCTATAATCCCTAAATCTTGTTTTGCCTCTTAAATGGACATCTCAAACATGATTATTTCCCCAGATATTAAATGACATCATGCATCCTCCAGTTTTATTTGAATTGACAATATGAGCAGACGCACATCAGTCGTATCGAATCAGTTTATGCTTCCCTTATTAATCAGTTTAATGCATGGTTGTCAGTTTTGTGTTATTTTGTGTGCCATATTATTAGTTTAATTACAAAGCACTAAAAATAAGTTTTAGTTCGGCTGAAGTACTGAAACCCACAGCTTCCAGTCACCACTGTGAACATGTGAGTGTCCAGGGTTTGCTAAAGTCTCATAATGTCTCGAGATTTCTTCCTCTTTTACTCCCCTTTTTGTCATTCTGGAGAATTTTGTTTCTGTTTATTTGTTTTGCAGAATTACTGTAGGAACATCACATGCACACTGTAGTCATGAAAAGGCGGATACAGCAGGAGAGGAAAAAAATTGAATATAATGTGCTACTTAGCTAACATGTCTGCATTAAACTGAGTAATGCTTTGAGAGTATTTGCAAAATGGTGGTTGGCTTAATTAATCATGTGGTGTGTGGATGTGACTTCTCTCATGTCTCCTGGCAAATCCAGCCTCATCTCCTCAAGCCTATGGAAAGCAAAAGGGGGTGAAAGGAGAAGAACCTTTGTGTTATATGAGAAAATGTGTTGGTCTCATTTGCAAGCACACAATGCGAGGATGAGAATAGGATGACAAGGGCTTGGCCCTGCTTTTTTAACCCTTTAACACCAAAGTGAAAACCTCTGCCTCTCACATTGTACCCACTCTTCTCCTTTAAATACATGATTTCTGAGCGCATTTGTTGCATTTATTTTGATATAATTCATGTCATATCAAAACCCTTTCTCTCCTTTACAATCAAATTCAAAAGTAGGAACACTCCCAGTGACATGTATTGCTGATTTTCTAGAGAGACTACTTTTAATCCACAATTTCTTTCCACATTTTTCCAGTACATCCAACAATAAAGGCAGAAGGGAACTTCTTTTATACAGTTAAAGGAAATATGGCGGTGCATTCAATGTAATGCGTGTACATTTACGCTGGGGAAAGATTTGAATAAGTTAATGGGACAAAGACTTTTAGTTAATTGAATATATTGGTCCTTACTATAGAAACTCTGCTTTAGTGTCCTGTCCTCACACACAAACACACACAGAGCTTTGTACACAGTGCTACAACCAGTCGTTCTTATCAGATTTTGTAGGCCTTTATCTGAGCCAGTTTGTCTCACTGAGTTCGCCTCGCTCTTCAACGTGTTTCTTGTGGCTGGTTTGAAACGATACACTTAAGTCCATCTGCTTTAAATAGAATGGTAATTCTCTTTATGGAGATTAGCAGGCTTGGTAATTATACTCTTACTGGATCGGGCTACTTTTCCCACGCTCCTTAGCGTGTCATGCAATCATCACAGTGGGGCAACCAGTCCACCAAGGTGGGCAAATTGGGCTTTTTTTTGGTAGAAGCCAAAAACAAACGAGTCACTGAGGACATTCAGAAGCAAACACAAACAGAAACCCCCTTCACACACATCTTGCTTCAGTCTGGTTGCCATGAAAACATCTAAAGCCCCTTCTTCTTTAGCCTCCATAGCTATTAACTGTTGGCAGTGCAACAGGAAGACAGATCAGTAATCCTGTCTGTCAAAGCTGACCCATCAAGAATGTTTTTTCCTGCGTCATGGGGACTAGAGTGGCACTTACAGGAACCACTGGACTTACGTGCGTTTCCTTCTGGGACAGGGATCGAATCTCAAATAGCTCCAAAATCCCTGAGCATGAAATACTACCTAGAGCATGAAATACTGGTTTATAGACCCAAATTATACAGTATTGTACAGAATATATGATAGAAAGCTGTTTGGAATTCAGCCAAAGATTTGCCTATTGGTTTTATACCCTAGATATTAAATACATATTTAATAATTGGTTGTTTATTTTAAGGAGTCATTCTGTCATACCATACTGTAATGACTTATGGTATATGAAAAAATGTGTTGAAAACATGGTTTCATTTGCAAGCATACAATGCAAGGATGACAAAGACGGGGCCCTTCTTTTTTTAACCCTTTAACACCAAAGCGGAAATCTCTCCTCCTTTTGAAACCACTCTTCTCCTTTAATACCTTGTTTTCTCAATGCATTTATTTTGATATTATTACGGTCATACCAAAATCTTTTCTGTCCTTTACAGTCTTATGCAAACAGCAGTTCCAGTTAAAATGTTTTGTACATTTACATAATGAACCATTTCAAATATTGTACACTAACTGTATTTTTAAGGTTTTTTCTTTAGATTATTTGCATTAGATAGGAGGATTTCAAAGTGCTTGTTGAGCATGTTATGTTGGTGTGAACTTAACATTTTCTATCTGCTAATTTTGGACTGATTCAGTGATTCTAGCGGGTGATAATGCATAGCGGTTTGTCCTTTTCTTTCAGGGTGAGATGTTTAGTGCAAATCACATTTGTTAGTTTAGATTAAAAATCCAGACACTGGATAGTGAAGCCCATAGTGTATAGTGGGTAAATATGGTGCACAATGCCTGAGTTGAGACACATCTGGCCTTGGACCACACATGAGAGCTCCTTGTGGACCATATTGTACTGAGGTCTTAATGGCAGACTCAATCGGAGCAAACAGCAAACGGCTGAACGTGACTCTTCTCCATGTCGTCCTGTGGAATGTTTTCTTTGCTTTTATGTCTGCAGAAAAATAGACTCAACTCTGCTAACCGTTATGAATATAAGGCTGAAAAAAAGAGTGACCTAAAAAAGAGAACCAGACACTGGCCCAGTCAGGAGATTAGAGGTTTTGTTCTTAGCTGTGTGTACGCAGAGAGGGTGAGTGAATGGGATTTTCGATAGAGGTGAATGGACAAGTGGACGTGACAATCCTGATACCTCCCTCTGCATGACACTGCATTCACCTCAGTGTCCAGGGTCAGAGCTATGAATATGCAAAAGGGTGACAATAAGACACTAAAATGGTGCAGCAATACCATATAATAATCTAATCTAATCTAATATAATATAATATAATAAACAACAGCAACAATCAAAATAATAATAATTTTAATATTAATCAAAATAATATTAAATTAAAACATTTAGGCAATAAACATTAAAAAATAATGAAATAAGCAAAACATTCCTGTTACATTTACTGAATTCATTTAATGCAGCACTGACTAGCTAAATTAGGAACCTAGGTCCTGGATCATAACTACAAGTAAGACTTTTGGAAACTGCAAAATGTAAACACTGATATTATCACTGGTTTTGCATGAATAAAGTCTGTAGAGCATAAGGAAAGAGCTGCTGACATCTGTTCTCATTTTGTTGTCTAAATTCATACACAGTAAAACTGGTGCTACATCTGAAAATCTATACAAGCGATCAGAGCTTAGAACTCTGAACATCACTTGAACTCTGTGGTGAGTTTAGCCACTGCAGAATTAAATGCTGAAAGTTTTACTGTGTAAACTGGCAGCATCACCTACAGGAGCGATCCACTTTAGCCACCCCCCAATCTCCTCCTCCTTTTACTCTCTTGATCCCTCGCTCAACATCTCTCTCTTTCACATGGCTGAATAGTTGATCCTCAGGCAATGATGTGCTGGAGCTCACGTACTCTCTCTCTCTCTCTCTCTCTCTCACTCTCTCTCTCTCTCTCTCTCTCTCTCTCTCTCTCACTGATTCCAACACAAACTTATGCAGAAACAAAAAAAGTTTCTTTTACTGTGCTTACATCATGTTAGGTGAGGGTGTAGCATCATTAAAGCAACAAGTTAAAGATTGGAATGTGACAGTTGAGCAAATCAAATAAGTAACTTCAAAACATTTAAGGGTAACTAAGACGATGACTAATTAATTGAAACCTGTGAATTGATTAGTGTGCAGCTTTAATCACACAGGACTAATCACAAAAAAGTGATGCAATGAGTTTGCTTTATCCAAATGTGCACAGAATTTCTATATGAATTAACTGCATTGCCTCAACTTGATTTTGCCACAGATAAGTAAAGTGACAAAACTGTATTGTATAAAATACACATCCTGTTTTTAGTGAGGAGGCATAGCAAGAAAATTGGGCTAAGAGGGTCTAGACATGTTGGTGTTTCTTTAAAACTTGTTTTAGGATTTTGGCACTGTGTGCATGTGTGTGTCAGTACATATTCAAGTTCAAGCAGTTCAGAGCAGTGATCACACTCAGTGCTTGAGTGTCATGCTGTGCAGAACCTGACACATTCTCTCCTTCTGTTACTAAGGCTGGCTGTGCTGGTGGAGTTTGAGGGGGAGGAGCAAAGCAAGAATGGGAGGAGAGAGCCTGTGGGCTGAGGTAGAGGAGAGAGACTTGCAGGTGTACGTGATTCCTCTCACACACACTCAACAAAGTAATCCATTGAATTTGCTTGGATGCATCATGAATAAATTATACTACACAAACAGAGAAATTAGCAAAAGTAAGTCAAAAGACAAAATGATGTATGTTTATTTCGTGTGGAAATCAGTCATGTAACTGCCATGAAATTTTAATTCAACTTTTAGGCTCATTATTCTGTAACTACTAAGTTTGGGCCCCCCTAGTTAAATTGAACAACTACTACTAAAATCTTGCGACCAAAGATCTGCTGTGTGGCACAGAGTCAACAACATTTGTAATGGAAAAGTGTGACAGAGTCATGATGTTGTGTGCCACGAAACCCTGCCTCAGAAAAGAGGAACAGTAGCTTCATGTCCAAACTGCTTCATGATGAGAACAGAGTAATTCTGAAACTGGAAGTTGTTAAATAAAAGCTTCAAAGAACACAATGGTCATATTTCACTTCCCGAACATGGTCTCTTTTGGGAGAAGAAAAAAACATTGCACATTAAAGTGGAGAGATTTTAGTTATTTTTGACCATTTCTCTTGGTCCATTCATCATAATATACTGCACAATGGGAAAAACAACAGCTAGCATTTTATACTGTTGCAAATAAATAGTATTAAATATTTTTAATATGGCAGTTATATCATACTGTTTGGTAAATTGCTTAAGGTAAATTATTTAATCTGCTCTTGGAGATGCTTGGTTGATGGACTAACTTAGATAGAATGAAGCTTACCAAGGCAATTTCAAACTGATTCTGCCCATTTGAATGAATAAAAAACAAAGTCAGTTATGTTAAATGTTATGTCAAAGTCAGGGTTGATGTTAAATGTGCCATTCTAGACAAACTTCCTGAGTGAGGACTGTTCATAGCGATTTTGACGTGAATAGTGATTGCTAAATGGGATTGTGATGGGAAAGTGATTGCTGAATCACTTCATTTTGTGCAATATCTTTTGTGCAAAAGTCTTAGATGTGTATCACTACTTAAATACTATTGATCTCTACTAAGTGCATGAATGTACTACTAACTACCATCTGTGTTGCTACATTCCATTTAACTGTTACTTATGCTACTAATGCTATACTCTATAGCATTAACACAAAACATTTCTATAGCATAATGTATTTTCATGTTGAGTCTTCTTTTACAATTTAATGTTAGATTTATTCAAACTCTTGTGAGTGCTGAGTGTGTGTGTGTGTGTGTGTGTGTGTGTGTGTGTTTGGTGGGGGGCTTTGCTGCTGCCTTACCTGGGGTGGGTGCTTCTTCATTTGCAGACGAAGACAGCTGCATCATTAGGTGCGCCACCTACCGCAGAGCAGTGGGCAGCCTAGATCCGATAGAGAAAAGACATTTTCAGCATGACAAATCGAAGATATGGCTTGAGAGCGTGTGAAGACAGTAAGATGCATGTGTCTCACGCTCACTGCTGAGAGTTGGCAGCTCAGTTATTACCCCAGACTTCCACTGAAAACACTGTGTGAGAGTTGCTGCAAGATGCCTTAACTAGGAGCTAACAGCATGTTTTGCACTGTTTGCAATTGCATGTCTGCACTTTTCTGAGGAATACCAGCATAAAGGATAAGGAAAAAATTCAGCTGGTGTCTCAGCCACTATACTGGTTGCCTAAAACAGGAATGACTGCATATTATGATCCCAATACTGTACCAATATCGGTGCAACACTAGTTAGGTAAAATAGTTTTTATTGTAAAATAGTAAAATGATCATGCTATCATATGTGAACACACCACAGCACACAGTGTGAACAGCATTAAACTCGTCCTCCACTTTAAACCCATTCACCAAGTGAACCAGCGGGCAGCTACGGAAACAGCACTTGGGGAGGAGGGTGTGGGGATGACAAACACTTTAACCACTGGGCCACCAGCTAGTGCCTTATCCATTAGGCCCCTGCCTCAGATTTTTTCAATTTTATTATTTTCCACATCATTTGTTTTACTTCAAATATTAATTTAAGTTTGCAGATAGTTTTAGATACTAGTTATGTTTATGGTTCCTCTCACCACCACTGTGAAGAAACCAGTCTGTAAGTTCATTTGTTGTAAATAATTTTGTCTGATGAATGACTTTGCTTACATTTTAATAACTGTATAAAAATGTTGAGTAGAAATGGTAGAGAATAACGGGCACCGGTTCAGCTCAAGATCACCTGAGATGCTCTGGAAAGTTACAAAGCTTTCTGTACACACACACACACACACACACACACAAAAATAGATCCTAACATGTGAAAAATAAATGAACAAAAAAACCTGGTATAATTTTATTACTGACTAGACTAGAGAGGCAGACACGGTTTTCCACAGTGTGTGTTTGTGTGCGTCTGTATGTGTGTGTGTTTGGGCACTGATGACAAAGCAGTACTGTGCTGAAAAATGCAGCCTTTGAGGCTCAAGTCTCAGAGGCTTGTCCTTCCCCAGCAGAGGAAAACAAAAAGGAAAATAGGAATTTTTTGTTTGTGTATTTTCATTTGTCTGGGTCTGACCTCAGATTCTGTGTAAATATCCTGGCACCATGTGACTCTGAGGTCAGTGGAATATACACAAATACAAATGATAAAAAAGCACAATTAATCAAAATCTTACATCATGATCACAAGACAATACACTGGTGCCAAGCCTGTGGTGAATGGGTTACATAAAATCTTTCACAACTACATCAACTGAAAGGGCTCTTATCACGGTGAACCACATTGTTAAAGTTTGAAGCCAGTCCATTCAGTCCGATGCTGAAACTGATCTGCAAAAATGTCTGGTTTTAAGTGTTATAAGAGCCATTCAATTGAGCTAGAAAGAAAATGGAATACATTTTAGACCTTTATTATTAAAGTGTCTGTATCTGTCCATGAATTTCAGTGTTAGATGTGTTAATTGATTTTTAAAGATCACGTTTGTACTGTACACAATCACTCAGAGAGATTTGGGTCTAAGTCTGCTGGATCCTTGCCCACATCATCCAATGAGGCCAAAGACTGGATCAAACTGATGAGGAAAACTCATTAACAGTGACACAACAGTGATACGACTTCAGTTTCAGCACTGACCCTGCTGTGTTCTGCATACACACATGTTCTTTTGTAGCAACCCATGGGAATACAGTACACCGGCATAGATCCTGTTTACCTTAATGTGAAGTTTTTATGTATTTCTAATGTTAAACTTGCAACAAAATAATGTCTTTCATTTTTAGAATGCCATGCTAACACATTAGGTGTTGAAATGGGTTAAAAACCTTAATGGGTTTAAACAATGGGTTTAAAAACCTTATTGTTCTTGAAAAACGATTGGGATTCGAACGATTATAAAAACATTTGGTTTAGCCTGTGTTCACTTTGTCTTGGGTGCTGCTTTCCACTCTGATCAGCATTTTTATGATAATCTGGGATGCTGTGCTATTTTATAAAACACGTTTTCATAATGTCCCTATGATTTTACTAAATCTCTGTTCTGTAAATTCCTGTTGGGGCTGTTTAGCTGTTGCTACTGCTTAGCATCCAACTTTGGTAGCCTGTTTAAGCGTCAACATGGATAATCGACTCACCGTGTGAATTTGGGAGCGCCAATAAAGACTGTGACCTAAATCAGGAGCAGAATAAGACTCTTACTGAAATGACCTTGCACAGTGCCTGCATTTTGCAAACAATTTCTTTTGTGAGTCAGACAGCCATGGACCAAATACTGAAAACCTGGCAAGTTCTGTATAGGACTGAGGGTCAATGGAAAAAAACACAGTGCCAGTTTTCTGGTACCAAAGTTTCCAGTGGCCAGTGGAAAAACTCTTGGCATGAATCCTGTTGAGCTTCCTTTTGCCCTCATCAGTCCTCTGACCTGCCCTGCACTTTGTGAGAACATTTGTATCTTCCTCTATTACCACATTTGTTGTGTGTGTCCACAGACAGAGGAACTGCGAACTCAACAGTGGAGTTTTCAGGTTTCACTGACCATGCTCACAAAATGCATGATGTCAGAGAGCTTCACCAGGGTTCAGTCTTGGCTGACCCCAGTGTGTGTTTATGCTTAAGGTTCATGATGTTCTTTGTTTCCTTCCTGTGTGTGTATATCAAACAAGCCAGAAATCCAGGTTTTTCAACTTGGTCCTACTTATAGGCTTCTTTGCTCCACCTGAAGACACACAATGACCCTCCTTACACACCCTATGCCATGTGCACAAGACCTTAATCCCGACACCCACTCACAAAGGCAGCACTTCCTATGTGATGCCTAGGTCATGCCCGGTTCCGTGACTCGGGTGTCTACCCTTAATGATAAGCTACGGAACCTCTTAGTGACTTAGTTCAACTGACGAGCCACCATGGTTATAACAGTGGAGGTAGCTATTTGTCACGTAATGTTAAACACTTAAATGACACCACGAGTAACATTAAAATGCCATTCTCTGACACATCAAATATCACACAATAAACAAGGCAAACAGATTTTCTTTGAAAGCTGCTGTGAGGGGGTCCAGTGGCTTTCTAATGCTATAGTGGGCATTTTGGTGGATGATTGTCTTTTTGAGGGAATGGTCACTGCCAATCAGTTATTAATTGAATGTATTAACCCTTATAGTTACATGCGAACACACCACAATGTGAACAATGTGAAATGTTTTCTCTGCATTTAACCCGTTCACCAAGTGAAGCAGTGGGCTGCCACTAAGAAGCCAGAGACGCAGCATCTGGGGAGCAGTGTCTGGGGACGATACCTTGCTCAAGGGTACCTCAGTGGTACCATTGGCAGTCCTGGGATTCGAACCTACAACCTTCCTATCACAGGGGCAGATCCCTAACCACCAGGCCTAAACAATTAGTGTTGGCTCTGCAATCAGAAGGTTGTGTCACTGCTGAGGTTCCCTTGAGCAAGGTACCGTCCCCTCACACACTGCTCCCCGGATGCTGCGTCGCTGGCTGTCCACTGATTCATTTTTTGAATGGGTTAAATACAGAGAAAGAATTTCAGTGTTCACCCTGTGTACTATTGTGTGGTGTGGTGTGGTGTGTTCAGGGTGCCAATTACTGAATGGTTTGATGGGAATTAAAGTAAAACAAATTAGATGCTGTGGTCTTCACACTTACCAGTTGATTGGTTGATTTGTTAGATAGTACTCTGTACCAACATCACCAGAAGGATATTTCTTTCTTAAAGCACAGTTCCAGAGACTTCTGTATTCCAACTGCCGGTTCCATCACTGTCCTTAAGTCTCTAAAAAAATGTACAGGTGGGGCTTCCATGAGGTGTAACTGTTTCAGTGTTGACCCCATCATTGGCTTTGCTTTCTGGGTCTGATGTCCCTTCATCTCCACCATCAGCATCTCTTGGTGTGAAAAACGTGAATCTAATCTGAAATCAGTACAACAGCTACCTGAAATACCATTCACCAGCATCTTCACTCCTCAATATATTCTAACGAAAACAGGTACTAGCCAAAATGTTTTATTCTAAGCAATAATTTAAGCTGCATTCTAATTCAAAGAGAATTATGTGTCAGTTTTGTTATGGCTTCTCAGGGACGTCACTAGGACAGAAAGTCAAAGGGGGCTTAGCACCCAGGGTTGTAGGAAGGAATTAGCGTGTATAGAGGGCTGAAAACTTTCCACCAAACCTTTCCTTTCACTTAAGGAAACAAGTAAAGTTAAGCAATGAAGAGTTATTGTCACCTACTCATAGTATTGTTCTGCTGAACTGAGTACAAACGGGCTACCAGAGAAATATTACTAAACGGGCTAACTTGCTAACAAGCTGCGCCGTGTAGCTTCGTCTGGGTCCTAATGACCGCCTGCGACCTACAGCAGCTTCAACAGCCAGTACACCATTTTAATTCAATAATGATAGCTAGACTCATTATTGTTATTTTTAATTCATAGTCTTATTTCTATTTGTAAAGTGCGTATCTGCGCTCAGTGATATCTAGTATGAAATGTTTGGATATTTAATTTTAAAAATAGTATAATAACTACTGCAAATTTAGGGTGGCTTGGGATCATTTTGGGGGGGCAGCTTCAGACTCCCCAAAACAGACCTAACGACGCCCATGTGGCTTCGTCTTACATCACAATTCAGTTGAATTACTGATATTATTATAAAGACTGACACCTGTTTATACATTGAATTTATCTTAACATACCTGTTCTCCTACCCCACCCCCAGCCACACTACGACCCACATATTCTTTTGTTGATCTGTAAACTGATTTGACCCTGAGCTTGAGAATGACTGAAAAAGAAAAGCCTTCACAAGGTGTGACAGACTACATGCAAACAAATGAGGACAAGCACATGTCTCATGCAAATTACAGGAGAGGTGCGTCCTATCACTCCACAGTGGTTATGCAATACAGAAGCAGCTTAAATCATACCAATAATAACTATAGCTACACAGAGATACAGTATTAAAGTACACACACAAACACACACACCTCAGTTGAAAATAACTAGAGAAATATTTGGAAGTTAAAGTAGAAATCCCTTGATTTTAGAAAGAATTAATAGCTGAGAAGAAAGTACATTTCATGTATGGGTTGCATTTTCCTCCAAAGAAATTAATAAATAGAAGCTTTACAGAACTTCTTTACAGTGATGGTGATAGGAACAAGGGCTCGCACTGTTTTTATCTTATATAAAATGTTTCCATTAATTTATGTGCTATCCATAACAAACAGTGAACCAGTACATTTGCATAGTCTTTTTAATGCCAGGTGTCTTAAGGTTAATGATAATGGTGAGTCTGAAAAAAGGTTAATGTGTACTCATAAATAATTAAAAACATCTTGTTGTATCTTGTTTTCTATGTGACTAGAAGTTTTTAAATTGTATGTTTTATGCTCATATAGTGGAGCCCGTTTAGTAATATTTCTCTGGTAGCCCATCTGTCTGGTCAGGCACAAGATAAGACCATAATCTTTATTACTGCCTGAAACGGAAGGTATCACTGGCTCATTTTTACTTTTCACAGCATTTGCACAGGAATGAGCTCACACTCGGGACCACAAAGACAGTTTCTTTTCACTCGTGTGGGAGAGCACCTCCGTTGCACTGGCCCTGACTCAGTTTCCGTCATCAGATGACTCACCAAATGTCACGAGTTCCCGTTTACCGTAAGAGATCTGCATTCACTTTATTCTGTCGCCCTCTAGTGGAGTTTTTCCTGCAATGGCAGACTTTTTACAACTTTTCTTGATTTCTTGCATCATGTGTCCCAAATCTACACACCTGCTTATGCAGTGTTTCTTCTGAATTCAGTGGTTATAATCCTGGTGTATTTTCTTTTACTGCGGTAATAGCCTTTGCTCCTTGTTGTGTTTAGTGTATAATAACTCCACAGTATAGTGTAGAAAACAGTAAAATCTGGCTATAACTAGGGCTATTTAATCGTGGTTATAATTGTATATATACTGACAACGATTTCTTTCAGTATGTTAAATTACTTTTAACATTTAATCCCAGTTTCCCAGTGACCACAATAGTGACAAAAAAAGGCCTTAAAAATCGGCAAAAAAAATTGACCAGGGGCATGCAAACGTTTGCAGTTATTTAAATTGTCTATATATGTACTTTTGTGGTAGCTTAAGCGGTGTGGATTTGCTTTTAATCAGATGTATCACATGTGTCCAACAATTTTTTCACTGCAGGTCTGTAATATTTATATTAAATTATTTTTTACTTATATTTTACTTATAGACTTTAGGATATATATATATATATATATGTATATGTATATATAACGATGTTGTGTTATGTTGCATCTGTGGTCCAGGAGGACAGTATTTCATCTCACTGTGTACTTGTATGTATGTGGCTGGGATGACTTGACTTGACTTACACAGTATGTGGGGATTTGTTTTGTTGTCTACCTGAGCTTTAAGGTTGCTGTGGCCTGTGAGTACAAAAGGTTGGGACCACACAGTTAACACACAGTGAAGATTGGCTGATCTGTAAACCACTTGTGGACTAAAGCAGCCCGATGAAAACTTACATTGTCCCACATGACATTGTCAGGTCTCTGAACATTAGTGAGTATATAATGTAGGGTGTCCAGGAATGTTATAATGCATGCAGTGTTATATGGGCCCAGGGTTGCATGATGGTGAACAACAACATTTTGACTTATAGCTGCACACACAGTTATGTTACCACCAGGGGCGATTCTAGGTTCAGAGCTTTGGGGGTGCTGAGAGCTGCCCAGCAAGGCAAGATACACTTTACTCGTCACAATGAGAATTTTTCCCTGCTTCTTTCAGTCCCCACATCCTTAAATGTCTCCAGTTGTCCCGAGTTCTATCTGACTGTCTCCTTTGTGCATTTAAACCC
>JBBPDE010202524.1:0-15886 GCA_037974605.1 Nannopetersius ansorgii
GCAAGGTACCGTCCCCACACACTGCTCCCCGGGCGCCGTGTTCATGGCCGCCCCCTGCTTCACTTGGTGAATGGGTTAAATGCAGAGGGTAAATTTTGTGCTGTTCACACTGTGTGCAGTGGTGTGTTCACGTATGACCAAATGATCACTTTCACTTCACTTCTTGTATGCGGGTCAGAAATACAAAATAAATCCCCCATTTGACTGCAAAAATCCTGCAGGCTCAGACATGTACCGTCCACCGTGCAACATTTCTTGCACAGATGAGACCTTCATGGAAGAGTCAGTATGAGAAAACCTTACCTGCATCCCCATCATAAAATCCAACATCAGAAGTATGCAACAGAACATGTACAGAAGCCTGACGAATTTTGGAAACAAGTGCTGTGGACTGATGAAGTTGAAATAGATCTCTTTGGCCACAATCAGCAAAGGCGTGTTGGGGAAAAAAAAGGAGCAGTATTTCATGAACACCTTGCCAATTATTAAGCATAAGGGTGGATCTATCATGCTTTGGTGTTGTGTTGCAGCCAGGGGCACAGGAAATATTGCACGGGTGGAAGGAAGAATGATTCCAATAAATACCAGACAATTCTGAAAGCAAACATCACACCATCCGTAAAAAAAAGCTGAAGCTGAAAAGAGGATGGCTTCTACAACAGGACAATGATCCTAAACATACCTCAAAATGCACCATGGACTACCTCAAGAGACACAAGCTGAAGATTTTGGAATGGCCATCACAGTCCCCTGATTTAAACATCACTGAAAATTTGTGGGTAGACCTTAAAAGAGCTGTGCATGAAAGACAACCAAAGAATATTACAGAACAAGGAAGAATAGGAGAAAATCTCAAGTGCAAGAATTGAAAGACTTTTAGCTGGCTATAAAAAGCGTTGGCAAGCTGTGATATCTGCCAGAGGTGTGTACTGATTACATAGGATGCCCAAACTTTTCCAGAGTGCCACAATAATCTTTTTATTTTTTATCTTTGTTCAATTTATGACATGAAAAGTAGCTATGCGTCAATGTTTGTTGAAAATATGGTGCATTTTTCCATTTCCTAGAGAGACTGTGTTTACATCTTTTCAATTAAAAAATTACTTTATCGAGGGGTAGCCAAACTTGCATGAGACTGTGTATATTTGCATAAACACATAAATGTCTATATTTCATTTTTTGTATTATTTGTATAGTGTACTTTTTATTTTATACTGCTATATAGCTTTTATTCTATTGTTTTGCTAATCTTACTTTTGCCTGCTTTCTGCCCTGACAATGCAAATTTCTCCATTGTGTAACTACTGAAGTTTTCTCTTATCATATCTGTCACTTTGGACTGGGGCTGCCTTAGAGCCAATGTTCTACCTTTCTGCAAACACTGTAGCTTAGGCAGTATATGCAGTTAGAAATTTGAGTTCATTGACACAGACTGATGATAGTATACATCAGATTTAAGTAATTAGAGTCAAGAATTAATTAGAGATGAAAGACAAACCACACACAATATGTGTGTATATATCCTGTGTTTCTTCTGAAATCATGGATATTGATAGGGGGCCTTTTCCCCCTTTTCTGCAATAACAGCCTCTCTCTTCTGGGAAAGCTTTACTCTGGATGTTGGAATATTGGTGTGGGAATCCAATTGCATTGAGCCACGAACACATGAGTTGGGTCAGGAACTGATGTTGGATAATTAGTTCTGGATCACAAACCCCACTCCAGCTCATCTTAAAGATAATCTATGGTGTTCTGGCCTGAGAATGCAGTTCCATTGCTCCATAGACCAGTGCTAGAGGGCTTTATATTCCTCTAATCAACACTTGGAATTGTGCATGGAGACCTTAGGTTCACACGAGGCTCCATTAAAGCATCCTATTCTCTTACCAGTGCTTTTCTATTCTCTTACTAGTGCTTTTGTATGAAAGTTATAAAAATAATGTGCAAAAATGAAGGGCACCTTAAATCAGTTGAATTCATTCATTGTGAAGGCTGTGCAGATACTTTTTAACATACATGGTCCACAGACCGCCCCAAAGCTTCTTACCTAAAATATAGTCTAATACATTTATGGTTACCAATATACTTTTGGTTATGACATTTATGAAACTAATTTTTGGAAAAAAAGCAATCTGTTAATATTTTTAGCCAGAAGAGAAAGTGTTAGTCTTTAAATCAGTTCCATCATCATCATCATTGCATCATCCATGCCCTTGACTGCAAACATATCAACAAACATGTTTTTCATGTTTTCATGCAAGAGATCACTCACTTTCTGAGTCTTTGGTGCCTCCTACTGGTGAAGGAGGTCAGATTGTGATGATATTTACAGTGACTGATGCAGACATTACAGGGGATTTCGGTGGATTTACAGCAGGGATGCCCAATCCAGGCCCTGGATCACGCCCCACTGGAGAGTTCAGATAATAACACTGCTGGCTCTAATATTCAGATACCTAAAAAAAAAACTTCATCACCTGAGTCTGGTGTGTCAGATTAGGCAAGGAGCTAAACTCTGCCGGGTAGTAGATCCTCCAGCATCTTTTACCAACTTGGATTGGATTCATGACCAATCCATTCTGAAATAACTTCAGTCAGAATTAAGGCAGTGATAGGAATCAGACATTTAAAGGATTTAATGCCTCTAAAAGTAACTGCACAGAAACGGTGTGGGTACATACTGTCTGCTAAACTGTATTATGATTGTTTTGATAAGGTTTTCATCTAAAATTTTAACCCTAACCCTCACCCATTCATGGCTAAGAGGTTGAAGTGTGTTCTAAGTCACGTGGTTTAAAATGTAAACATCGACAATACATATAAAATGTCGGAAGACATGTAGGTTCACTGATCATTTTGTGTGGTGAATTAATTGGCTCTGCTTTGTTGGCAGCCTATTACCAACACTGAAATACAAGTTGGTAAGTTGCTCTATAATTAACCTTTTCTCATCGAATCAGAAAGGTTTACCTCTCAACGTTTAAATTAGGCTGGAATAATCTGTGGAATTCTATTTTAATCCATGTTTTCTCGTCCTTTGTTAAAGACAAACTAAAACAACTTTCTTCTCACAAAAACAGCATGACATGTAAGTTAAAAGTATTTTTGGAAATGTGTATCAAGTCCAGCTGTCTAAAAGGGCAATGATGAAGAAAGAGTATCTCATAAACATTACTCCAGTGTTTGCTTGAATTTAGATACAGAGTTTTGGTTTTATGGGCTCAGCTCTGTACCGCAAACAAAATCGATGTGTGCTCCAAGTTCTGAGCCATCACAGTGCAATTTAGGTACAGCACAGTTCCTGTATGCCTATGGAAACCTGCCCTACTTCTCTACCTTGATTCAGAACTACATGCCTGCAAGCCATCTTACGTCTTCTAGGTTCTTGACATGACCCTCTTTAATAGCTAAGCATGCCCAGAAGGCTGGGTTTTGCTGTTTTAGTGGACTGGTCCCTTGGTAAAGGAATAAATAGTCTCTTGAACTGCACGGTCATTCTATGCTTTTTTGCCCACAGAACCATTTCTTCAGAAAATACCTAGGTTAACAACTTTCTGCCCTCTTTTGCATTCATTGTGTGATTTTTTTTCCCAAGTCTTTTGCACTTAGCCCCTCGGAGTGTTCCCTAACCACACATAAAGCAGCCTGCAGACTGCTATGGTACAGCTGTTGTTTCTGTTCTTGCAGTATTTCCAGTATTCCTTTTTTATCTCTTTGGTTTCCACTGTTTGCATTTTGCATTCTGTGTAAGAGAATTTGTTCAGTTACTAAATGTAAATGAAAGCTTATTGTGTAACAGTGTCCTGAGAGTGTTCTCTCAGATATTATAAAAAGGATTGTTCCAGTCCAAAAATCGGATTGGCTGAGCAATGTTAAAAACTTAGTTTATACACACCTGTTTACACACAACTTAGTTTATACACAACTAGCTAACAGGCTTTAGAGTACTAATTTTATGAATTAATGAATTTTTATGAATAATACCAGTACTTATTTTATAAACTGCAGTAGAAGAAAGACTACAGATGGACAGTATTAAAGTCCATTTTTCAGTGTCTTCATGCACAGTTCCAGGTCTGAATCTCAAATGACTTCCTGTGTCCTATACAGCACGCTATACAAGTTATACAAATTCTGGCTTGTATGCCCAATATTCAGAATGGATTTTTGCCCAAATTGCTTATTTTTGATATATTTCAAGTGTAGATTTGAATATATTAAAACAGAAATTCCTCATCAAAGGGTTGAAAATTGTGAAAATGTGTGATTACAGTGCACTGAGGCACACTTACTGGGAATCCCTTAGAAGGTACAGTATACCCACCATTCTCAGCATCATGACACCACTACTAAGAACAACTGGATAAGAGAAATAAATACATATGTCGGAATGCTGTTTGCAGAGTATATGTCAACTTTTATTGCAACCATTCTTGCCATACTGATCGTTAACCTGAGCCCCAGGTGCTGATACCTCCGTTGGCAGTTGGATTCTGGATAATTGTAAGGCTAGGAAGGGAAACATTTTTTCTTTGACTGCATTACAGCATGGTATGAGCACAATACAAGCTCAATGTGTATACGATTGTATAACACTGACTGGTTCTAACCTTTCACCATTAGACTGCCTTATACCAGTCACTGCCTAAACAAAGTGCAAAACATCCTGAAATCTCACGCTCTGGTTTTCCCTTCTGCAATCCAGTAAAATGTATCACTGCCTCTATATTAGCACCACAAGGTTTGAGATTCCAATTCCAATCAGAATGATATGCAGATACAGGCTGCTGATACTGTAGACATGTTTTAAATTATTCATTAAATGTTATGTACGTTAAAATATTTTTTATTGTTTACCTGTTTTTCATTGGGGTTGTTGTTTAATGTTGTTTACATTTGTTTAGTTTACATTTGATTTGAGTAAAGGGTGCATGTAAATAAGATGTTAATTAGATTCAATCAGTTATATTTGAAATTCATGACAGTAAAGTTATTCCCCTGAAAGGTACGCAGGTGGTAAAGCTGCAGTGAAACTTCTGCATTACAAATAATACTTCTCAAAAATGCTATACGTGGATGATGGATCTTCAGATGATATGGGAGTGTTTGAGATCCTCCGAGTGAGCAAAAACCAAATAGTACACATGTGAGAACAGAAAGCACAAGAAATACAACAATAATTTTAATTATGAAAGCATTCATTGACAGAAAAAGCCAATATTCAAGACTAAGAATTGAGCTTCTCTACATTTTAAGCGGCACATATTTTACAGCTCTGCATTGAATCAATACAGATACGTATTTAAATACTTTAAATACTATAACATTTTCAAAGGTTATACTTGAAAGGTTGTCAATATTTGCTCATCTGTTTCTACATTTATTTAGCATAGAAAAGTCTTGCTCACTCTTGCTGTATGGAACACAGTTGTTCTTACTTAACTTTATAAAACATCGGTTTCAGTTCAGATTCAGATGATACGTTCTGGATTAATTAAGCTCACTATAGAATCAAATAAAGTATTTTTATAAACCCAAAAGCTGTGTGTTCAAGTATGTTAAGTAAATATATTTTTTGGCAAATCAAAATACATGTTATGCAAATCTGACTATCTCTAAATTCTTGTGCAGGACTGATGTGTATATCATTACAAACCACCCAGGACTGTGCTTGCTCTGCTCACTGTTGCTGTGGAGGGATTTTATTGAAATTAGGTGGATCAGCTAGTCGGTCATATCCTCTGATTTATTTTACAGAGGATATGACCGACTAGCTGATTTTACAGAGGGTTAAATACACTCAGCAAGTGATTCAAACTCTCAAAATACAGTGACCCCACCCTCACCCCCCTAATTAACCACATGCCCCTGATTTAATTCATTAGGCCAGGAGGGGAGTAATGATGTGTGTGTCAGAAAAACCAACACTCCCACCAACAGGAGAGAAATTTTCTGCATGTATCTAAGTGCCATGTTCAGATTACATTAATAATAGTATTCGCTACTTGTTTGTTTGACACAGATTAGTATGCTTATGTTTACCCTTTGAAATTAGAGAGGCAGCCAGAAAGCAGAGCTGCCACCAGAGCTCCATTCCATGTGTGTATGGCATCATCCCCTGATTAAAGGCAACTGGTACTGATTTTGAAAAGGAGAAGGGACAATTTAAAGGAACATCCTCATAGCCAGTTATGGGGAGAGTGTTAGTTTGGAAAGCAGTTTGAGAGACCATGGAACATTTTTTTTCTTAGTTTTATACTTTATTTGTATTTCCATTTTGTCAGTACCTGCTGGACTTATTTCCAGGGGCGGTTCTAGACCAGGGGGGCCGAGGTGGGACCAGTGTGTTTTTAGGAGGGCAAATATAATGGCAAAACAGGTCAATAGCTTTTTAAATCACACTGTCATCATCTCATTGCTGGTCGCGCTGCTGGTCTTCAGGTTGCAGATGAAGCGCGTGTGTGTAGCGCTAAAAGCGGTCCATCTAGAACACACCTAGCATTAGTTCTTCGAGAAAGCGCATGTCGTGATAATAAATTAATATTTAAATCATTGGCTGTTCAGTGCAGTGGCCATAACAGGGGCCAGGAGGAATTCTACAGGGACCCTGGCCCATGCTGGCACATTTGAAAAAAGGCCTTTTCACAAGTATTGAGTCCACAAAAGTATAATAGTCTATGCTAATACATAAGTGAATAGACAAACAAACAAATGTGACTTCAGGTGCCTCACAGCATTAACAACTGCAGTAACAGCAATAAATCTTTATTTATGACAAGTACCTATCAGGTACACTCACTGGATCAAGGCTTATTGGAAGTTGTCACTTTTTGCTTTGAGTTAGACATGTCCACAGAGTGAATCCTGGGCTTCATGTCGCAGATATTATATTTTGCATTCAAGGACTCCTCGTCTTTTCTTCCTCCTTCCTTAGCCCGGAATTCTGTTGTGAGACGTTTCCTTTTTTAAAGGAGAGAAGGAGACACCAGGGGGCAGTAACATTTGTCAAATTAATTGCATTTTAGCAGACTGGTGTTTTTAACCACATCCCCAAGGACAGGTCCTTTTATAGCCTGAAGGAGATTTCAGTGCCAAGTGCTCCACATTTCCCTGTAGCACTGGCATATGGAAATGAGATAAAGCCTTCATAAGCCGTTCATTCACTTAGTAGGAGATGACAATGTGAGAAAGGAGTGAGAGTTATACAGGTTAAGTTGTTTCATGATCATTTGCGGAGTACATGGACTATACAAATAAAGATAAATTACTCGAACTACACTGAGTTGGCAGTTTATAAGGTATGCCCACCTTGTACCAACACTCATTAACTCAATTCATCAGCCACAACATTCTGAGAAGGACCTCATCTTGTAGGGAATTAACACATTAATGAGCCCATATTAATAATCCTGATAAGTATGTTCATATTTTCTTTACTATTTGTCTGCTGAAATCTTAAGCACTATTCAGATGGGATTAGTTTAAAAATGAGGAGGTGGAATAATGTCATTTTTTAAGGTGCACTTTTCTTACTGCATAACGAGCCATAGCAGTTACCCAAGCAATAGCTGCATATCAGTGCAGTGGAAGTCAGAGTGGCAGTAATAATGCATTCTGTAGAAAAAGGCTCAGGTTCTCTGTTGCTCCAAATCTCAGCTGTACAGCTCCAAATACTTATATTATACAGTAATCCCCCGCTTTTCACTGGGGTTATGTTCCAAGAGCACCCGCGTATAGTGAAAAACTGTGGTGTAGTGTTTTGGTAAAAAAAAAAAAAAAAAGCAAATGCCTGAAAATGCCTAATTTTATAGTGTAAACCCTAAATATGCCCCCAAATATCCTTCCAGAGCACTTTAAACTCAGTTTAATGCATTACCCTTAAAGAAAATGTAACAGTAAACTTGTATTCTAATATAAATTCCCCGCCAAGATATGTAACTCACTGTGGGACAAATGTATTGGGACACAGTGTTGAGGTGAACAGGTCCCCTTGTGTGAAAACATCCAGAAAAATATTTTTATCGCCACAAATAAGCAAAAAGTGGTCGAGGATATTTGCAGTTTCCGTGTTGTGGGGAATGCGACTGAATCCTGATCCGAAAAAAATTACTGTGGCAATTACTGTACAGTCTAGCGCAGATTTTTTTCAGAGGTGCGAACTGTATTATTGCCACCAGCCCAGCAGTGGCGGTAATGCACTGCTGCAGCGTGTATCATGACTCCTAATTCCACATTATCATGTAGTCAAAATTAGTCAAACATTACTTTTGATTAAACACATACAACATTTCTCATAAACCCTTTTCACTATGACCTTAAATTAAAAAATATACATAACATTCAATATTTTACTTTCTCTTCAGTGGTGAGAACACAGTTTGGCAAGCAATGGTTCTGTCCGTAGCCATGGTGACAGCAGCTTTCTCCTTCCTCTGGACAGCTGCAAGGACATCCCAAAATTTCCCCATGTACTGAAGCCCTCTCTCGTCATTAGGAGTGCCCCTCACAGCTGACCGTCTAGCTTCATATGGCGTGACTTCATCATTAAGAGTTTGTGGGCAGGAGAAAGTTTGGAAAAAGCCAATAGAATGCAGCTGAGGTGGTTCATCTGGCCAGGACTCAACTTTTGCAGATCAAACCAGATGTCCCTTTACCCCAAAGTCCCTCACATGTGTATAGTTTAGCTCCTACTCATGTCCTCATGTCATATGTGTAATTCTATGTCTGTGTTTATATTTAGACCCTTTGTTTTGTGGAACTTGTTTAGTTTTGTGTTGTTTAGTGCTGAAGCTGGAAGCCTGGTGGTTAGGGAGTTGTCCCTGCGATCAGAAGGCTGTGGGAAGGTTTAAATCTCAGGTTTGCCAGTGGCACCACTGCCTTTGAGCAAGGTACTGTCCTCACACACAACTCCTCATGCGCTGTGTTCCCGACTGCCCGCTGCTTTACTTGGTGAATGGGTTAAATGTCGAGAACAATCCACGCTATTCACATTGTATTCTGTGCTGTGGTTCATAAAAATGGTCACTTTTACATGTAAATATGGTGCAAAATAAGATATTTATAGATATTCCATATTCAGTGATTCCAAACATTTGGTACAGCATTTCAGCGGTTCTCAGATCAGTCCTCACAGACTCCTAAGCAGATTTTACTCTACCTCAACTTACAAGGGGTCACCTGAGGGTCCTGAACACAGGGCTCACCCGAGGATGCTGATGCCACACCTGCTTTGCCTAATGTCTTGTTACAGTACCAGTGCAACTGAGTTTGAATTTAAAATATGTAAAAACAGTCTGGAACATGGAAATAGTGTCATTACACTGTGAAGAGCTACAAGTACTTCAGACATTCATGGCATCTTGACCTTTTTCCTGGATCTGTTTTATCATTTGCTCAGACATGATTTAAGGCTACTTGAAAAGCATTTAATGATGAGTGGTGTATTATACACTTAAATAAGGTTCCTTAATATGGACTGAGCATATCCTAGTCAGTCTTGACCTTACATTCAAACAGAGCACAACGTTGAATTTCTGCTTGTATATGTGTGCTAAGTGTAACGGTATATCTGAGAGCCTCTGACTTTGTATTGTGACTAAGGAGAGGCTGTTTTCTCTCTGAAATGGCCTAAACTAAGGTAGCATTCTGAATGCTGTTCTTAACCCACTGACAGGTGATTCATCACATAAATTTGTTTCTTCTGAAGCAATAACTGGCCAAAAAGCTCACATCCACCGGTGCTACTGAAATAACCAATGATGCCTTCATCACACTCAGTCTGGACAAGCAAAATGAATCTTATTCACACTTTGACACCAAGTAAATGGTGTGCATTTCATGCATCTTTGCTCCGGTGCCTCTCAGAAAACAAAAGTGAAAAGGGAAAAGGTGCCCTCATTTTTTAATTTTTTTTTTGGCAGAGAAAGGTACCCTATTTTGCCATTTTCACACCCAGATACACTCTAGTATCCTCATTCTTAGAATATAAGGATAAACAATTTAAATTTACACCTCTCTATTCTGGTAAATACCCTGCGACCGTATAACACTGCCCAATGACACACCAAATAAAAAGCCTTTCACAGTGTTGTATTTTACCCCACCCTGTAACACTGTGTCTAAATCACTGAACCATCATCAGATTCCTTTAGCCTACTATCTCAGATTAAAGAGGCTCCTAGCTCTCCGTTCTCTTTATAATATGGTGAATGATTCCAAGAAGGATTCACTCATAATAATTGCATTGCGACTCTCGTCATTGCATGTTGTGCGTCAGCAATACTATTCTTGGATGCACTACAGAAATAAAATCATTTCCATAAAGCACCTGAAAACTACCTGTGTCCAGTTTTTTAATGTGTAATATTTTTAATAGGGAATATGTACCTGTCCAGTATTAATGTATGTTTGTATAGGGGGGTAATCATTGTGGTTGCCAGATCTTGTACAGAATCATTTCATAACACTGATTTCTTGCAGATCACTCACATTTTGACTTGCTCTATGCCAAGGCTTGACAAAAACGAATGATGACACTGTGTTTCAGCTTTAAACTGTTGAAAGACTGTGTATCCACATGGAAATGTCAGGGACAATCTCATCTGGGCTTGAAACAGTTGTCAGGGATAAGAGAAAGAAATAAGATAAAGTTACTGGCTAATGCGTTTTGATGAATCGTGGAATGACCCAGAGTTTAAGGGCATTCACTCACTCATGTTTGGTGGGAGCAGATTACATTCAGCACACCCTGAACACCCTTGGGCTGCTGTTGTCACTCTGGTTCTGTCATTCTTCAAATTCTCTTTTTAGATGCACCTGCTGAGCGGCCATTGCTGGGTGTGTGTGACTGTAACCACATGACAGACAGGTTTAGCCATTTTAAAACAATTTGTTTAGTAAATCAGTATCATCTCAGGAGGAGAAGCCCTTCCGTCAAACTCATAACTGCTCATTTTCTTTTTCCATGACTAATAAATGTGCGCACTTGATCAGAGCTGCTGTGTTTTGCAATGGAAATGTCAGGGTGAGGTAACCTGACCTTTAGTACTCTATTTACTGCTGACAGATTTCTCCATTAACAAAACAGCTTCTTGTTTCTTGTCTTTGTGGAGTGTTTGTGTGTGAGGGGGTGCTTTTTTTTTATATGTAACTTTTGGTAACAATTTAAAACATTTTTTAATAAATAGCAACATTTTCTTATAGTTTGGTAGAAGTTTGGTAATAATAATTTTAAGACTGTTAAATATTCATTAATGACCATTTAATCAAAAATTACTTTTAATTAAAAGACAGTCCTGTTGCAACATGGCGGGGTCAGACTAGGTGAAGGGCATAAGATGAATGGCTCTTTCAGCCAAAACACACATAAGTAGATACTCATGCAATACTTATCTTCTAAATGTGTTTTGAGTGAAAGAAAGAAATTCGATGAAAAGTGGGAATGAAAAAAAGCATACCTAAATACAAAGAGAGAAAATTAAGTTCCCAGAAATGACAAGGCCATGTCTGAAGGTCTAGAAGGTCTTATAGGTCTGGGCATCCAAGGCTGCAGAATCATATGTTTTCTGATTAGCACCTGGCTGGATAGATAAAGTAAAGTGGCCACGTGTGAACACACCACACAATGTGAAATTCTTTCTCTGCTTTTAACCCATTCACCAAATTAAGCAGGGGACTGCCACCAACGAGGGGCGCCCGGGGAGCAGAGTGTGGGGACCTCAATGATGTCAATAGCTTTGTTAGGATTTGAACCAACAACCTTGCGATTGCAGGGGTAACAACCTAAGCTCTAGGCCACCAGATCCGTTCTGATGCCCACAGATCAGTAAATCTAAATACATTTTTTTAAAAAACTGCCAATAAATGTATTACGTTCGTTCCCCCTCCCACATCAACAAAAGAAGAGGCTAAGCCTCAATTTTACAAGATCCTGGTGAGGCCTAATAGTAATATTATCTTAAATTAATGATAGTCTAATTTAAGGGAATCCTTAATGACATGTTTGTCAGGATTAAGTCTGAGGTTTTTTATGTTCAGTGCTGTGTTGATTGAGGGTGTTTGCACTTATAGCACAGCGGATTTCTCTTTCTGACAGGATTGTTTGATTTGTTGATCTCACTCTGCTCATATTCTTCTTCATATTGTTCAGTGCTGGACTCCTCTCTGATAGTACATATAGTGTCTGTGTTCTGAGGGAGATGAAAATACTCCCATCACTCCAAAAATGGCAAAACACTCAGAAATATTCATTTTTAGTTTGTTGACTTAATGTCTCCTTTCTGAAAATTCTAAACAGAGCTAAATGTCTCCAGTTGTTTCACTGGTTCCGGGAAATAAGATGCAGGTCGACATGATTCTATCCAATCTGTCTTTCTTAATTCTGGCTAATATGATTTGAACAGGACTGCACTCCTCTCTCTTCAAGACCTTGAAATCTAAATTAAGATCAGCCCACAGATTTTAGGTGTTTAGTGAAATTTTCAATTTAGCTTCATCTCCTTTTTTATTTTCAAACTGAAAGTAGAGATTATGATGTGAATTACATTTACCAAATGTGATGAAAAATTTTCCGATCCACATGAGTGCATGAAAAGTCAATAGCAGGATGTGGGTCAACACACAAATAACACCCCAAACAGAAGCCAAAGTCATAGTTTAGGATGTAAAGTGTTCCATGGAGATGGAGATGCACAACAGCAGCTTTGTTTCTGTCTTGCAGGAGAGTTAAATACACAGGCTAATTATGTGCATTTTAACTAGAATACTTAGCGTGTATTAGAAAGAGCAGAGACAGGAATTATTCAGGATCATGTCTATTGACATGAGGGCCTGCCTGTTTGAACAGTGTCTGTTTTCCCTTCATGTTCCTTTATTTGTTTTGGAATATCGTCTTTAGGAAAAGAAAGGTATAGAGATTAACTCATAGGATTTAAGTCTGACTGATATGTATTCTGTGGGCTTTCGTGAATGGTGGACTGGGGTTTAGCTGCAACCTGAGTAAAGAGTGACATTCATTCATTCATTTTCTGTGACTGCTTAATCCACATGAGGGTGGCAAGCAGCCGCAGCCAATCCCAGGGTCTATGGGCTTGAGGCAGTGACTCACAGTGGGCGGGGTGCCAGCCCACAGCAGGCAAAGACTGAGTCCTCAGCCAATCAGCTCGCTTAGATAATGAACTCACAGAAGCCTTAGCAAACTGAAGCACTCTCACAAATTCCTCCTAGGGGAGGTATATTTGGTACATTTGATCCATCTTTAAAAGCCCAGTTTGCTGATTTGGAGTGCTTTCAGGCTTCCTTACCACTGTGTCAGGAGAGTACACACCCCCTGCCAGATGACAGGATGGGTTTGGGTTTGCTTGCTCTTTTTCCACATAATGACTGACGAACTCAGTCATCCTCTCCTCATTTAACCCAGAAACATTAAAAGAATGTAAAAAAAAAAAACAGCTCCACAAACAATAAATCTGTGTGCAAGTCTGGGTGCCCATTGGTGTAAATCTTGATGTCCATGTGATCACATTAAACACGAGGACCTACCACACAGTGACCATTTTGATAAAAAAGACTGAAGGCAGATGTTCTTCATGACTTTCAACATTCATCATGGATCTGTGTCCTGCGCTGGGATGCTCTATAGAGTGTTGTAGATTTCCGTGAAGATCAAAATTGACAACAAGGAAAAGTCATCCAGTTTCTAATGAGGAAAATGCCGATAAAGATCAAATTAATTACAATGTCCTCCTCGGAACCCTGATGTCCGGAGAGCACAAACTACACATCTGCGCAAGACTAGCCAATGTGTGTCAATTAATTACAAATAATGTCCCGAAGCAATGTGGAGCCCTGGTGTTCCTCTTCTGGTGTTCCTCCCAGTCACCCCCCACCACACACACCCTGCCGGCCCCCATGCACTTACTCACACACACATTACCATTTATATAAATCACTCAGTTCTTTGGATATAAGGGTGAAATATGGAGCGAGTCTGCCATCTGCTGTTCGTTTTCCAGCTCAGGGCTTTTCAATGATTTAATAAAAGATCCCTATGAAAAGTACTGAAGTAAAGTCCAAATCATTTAATGAACATATTTAAGAAAAGTGATGAAATAAGAGTGTAATATCCACTGTGTATCAGTAATTACTGTAGTTACAGGAACAAGAACTAAAAGGATAAAGGAAAAACTCAATGATAGTTTGACTGGGTAAGAGATGAGGAAAAAAAAAACTAACATCCACAAAACCTGATAAAGACAATGGAATAGTTGAAAATGACATACACAGTGTATTAACCGGACCATGCAACCATACATTTTTCCAGATCGTCATCATATGGATGATGTATTACTCTGGTTTGCATAGCCTGAACAGTTTTAACAGCCTTGGATTCAGCCTTTGAATACATAAATAATGGTAAAACCAAACAATCTATCCAAGTGCTACTACACTTACAGCAACACTGCAGTCCCATCATCTTTCCCTGCTGGTTCTAGAGTGGGTTTTAATAATGCTGTTAAATTCGAATAACCTACCACACAGCTTAGTATTTAGCCAAAGCAGCTCATAATACCAACTACAAGTGTAATCAAAAAGGTGGTGGAAATTCCTTCTTCCACCTCGGGAACCATAATCTAATTAAAATAAAGAGCAGAGGTTTAATTTTTAGTCAAAGTCTAATTTTTTATTTCATGAGCCCGGGGAGTCCCCCATCTGTTTCTCGATAGAAGGTTCTGAGACTTCCAGATACAGATTTTAACACAGGTTAATAAACTCATGAAGGCTGGAGTGATAAGAGCTTTGTGAAACTTTCTAAGGGTTCATAACTAGTCACTTCCACATCTTGACCACCCCACCGTTACCAAGACTACGCTCATGTTTTATGCATACAAATGAATATCCATTCATATATCAAGAAGCTTTTGAACCTTCATGCATTCATCTAAGTTATTGTTTCCGCTCAGCTGCAAAGAATATTATGCCTGCAGTATCCCTGAAGTCTTCAGTCTGAACGTCTCCTTCCATCCATGCTTATCTAGGTCTCATACCTTCTCAGAACAGAATGGCCAAACTCACACTGCAAGATTCATAACACAATATTTCAGTAAATGCAGTTAGCATTAGTATCATAAGAGGTTAAATTAAAAAACACAACAGAAATCCTCCACTAATGACTCTCACTATAGCAAAAGTACAAAAACATGTCAAAGCACACAGCTTTACCACAGATGAATCCAAAGCTGCAGTTTTTAATTACTTATGTTTGGCTTGGCATTGGCTGGTATTGGGTGTCTTTTAAAAGTCATGCTGCTGTAGAGCTGAAAATCAGCCAGCCATGGTTGCTAAGCAGTGACTGGATGAATAAGGAAAGTGAGGTAGGTCTTAAAATCAGACTAATTTGCCTCATCCTTTGATGCTGATAGTTAAGTCTAGCCCTTGTCCTCTAGTCCAAATATGGCTTTCATCTCATACTGCATACTATACTGTATACTACTGATAGAGCAGTAAACAATATATACTAATGCAATATGCAGTATACAGTAAACAGTGTGATTATACAGCCACAGGGGGTTACACAGAAGGTGAACCAAACACTGGTGGAGAGGATGAGGACAGAGTTGGACTGCAAGTGGCACAGCTGGGTGGGAAAATCATGATTATTAACACATTAATACCTGATCATTTAGACACTGAAGACAGCCTTCACTTTCTTGATAAATGCATTAAATAACACTTTTATTAGTCCCACAGACTTTATATATATGTGCATATAGCTGTGTGTGACTATGTCTGTGTATGTGCATGTTTGTTTTTGAAAGTGTGTGTGTGTGTGTGTGTGTGTGTGTGTGTGTGTGTGTGTGTGTGTGTGTGTGTGTGTGTGTGTGTGTGT
>JBBPDE010202532.1:0-15886 GCA_037974605.1 Nannopetersius ansorgii
TACAGGGTGATGAGCTGCACCTGGGCTCATCACCATAGAAACTGGCGGGTTTTTGGGGTGGTATATAAGGGGAGGGCAGTGCTTAGGCACTGTAGTTGGTGTTGGGGAGAGTTGGAGTTGTGTGTGTGAGAGGAGAACAGAAAATAAAGAAAAGAAAGAGCAGGATTCACCTGCTCTGGTGTCGCCTTACTCTATCGCTCGTCACAATATGTTGCTCCAAAACCTGTATGTACCTTTCAGCATTAATGGTGACTTCACAGATGTGCAAGTTAGCCATGCCATGGGCCCCAGCACACCCCCATACCATCATAGATGCTGGCTTTTGAACTTTGCGCTGATAATAATCCGAATGGTACTTTTCCTCTTTGGCCTGGAAGACATGACGTCCGTGATTTCCAAAAACGATTTGAAATGTGGACTCGTGAGACCACAGCACACTTTTCCACTTTGTGTCAGTCCATCTCAGATGAGCTCGAGCCCAGAGAAGCCGGCGGCATTTCTGGGTGTTGTTTGCATGTTAGAGTTTTAATTTGCATTTGTAGATGTAGTGACCAATGGTGTTAACTGACAATGTTGTTCTGAAGTATTCCTGAGCCCACGTGGTAATATCCTTAACAGAACGATGTAGATTTTTGATGCAGTGCCGCCTGAGGGATCGAAGGTCACGGGTATCCAATGTTGGTTTTCGGGATTGCCGCTTACGTGCAGAGGTTACTCCAGATTCTCTGAATCTTGTGATGATATTATGGACAGTAGATGATGAAATCCCTAGATTCCTTGCAATTGTATGTGGCGAATATTGTTCTCAAACTGCTGGATTATTTGCCCACGCAGTTGTTCACAAAGTGGTGACCCCTCGCCCAATTCTTGCTTGGTTGGGGATCATGACAAACACCTGTTTCCAATTAACCTGTTCACCTGTGGAATGTTGAGCATTCCTCAACTTTCCCAGTCTTTTGCTGCCCCTGTTCCAGCTTTTTTGGAATGTGTTGTAGGCATCAATTTCAAACTGAGTGAAGATGTGCAAAACAACAATAAAGTTTATCAGTTTGAACATTAAATATCTTGTCTTTGTAGTGTATTCAATTGAATATGGGTTGAAAAGAATTTGCAAATTATTGTATTCTGTTTTTATTTACATTTTACACAACGTCCCAATCTCATTGGAATTGGGGTTGTATTTATTTAAAATCCTCTTTTTAATTGCCCCTTGAAGCTGCAGTAAATGTCCAGTTGATCTATGAAGGCTGACATCCACTATGGTTTGGGAGAGGCCACATGCTCTGTTTTCCAGAACTGAGTTTTTTCTGTTTCACAATAGAGTGCAGTTCTACTGTCTGGAGGGATTAAAAAGAGTTCAGTGTTTTAATAGTGCAGAATGTGTGGCCAGCTAGACAAAGATCTGTGAGTACTACAGAGTTTGACTACTCTAACCATGGGATTTGGTTAATGGCATGAACTTAGTGAAAGAGTGCTAAGGCTTTTGAAGCAGTGGGTGTTAATGGCTCCAGTGTATCTGTGAACACACGGACACTGACAGATAAGAACGAAGGAGAAAAACTGTTCTCACAATCTTCTCTCTTGAAAGTCAAAGGGTCAAAGTGAGTGGAGTTTGTCACTAACATCACTGCCTCTTCTAAGCTCACTGACAATGCCACACATATAGGGAAGAGAACTGAAAGGACCTCGACTAACAGACCTCATCTCACAAATGTTGACATGCTATCAGTAAATGTTAAAAAAGTCAGATCAGAGCAGTGCTTGTTGGTCAAGATAGTCTTGCGGAATCATTTAAGATTGAACCTCTTTTCATGCCAGTTCACCACACTGATTATAGCCTGTGCAAATGCTGTTTAAAAAGGACAGGGTTTGTGCTAATTTAAGGAACATTTTAACCATATAAGGCTCTAAGACATGTACACTCCCTAAATATGTCAATGAGAAAGTAGCTGTTCTGTTTTGATCAGTTTTTGTAAACAAAATATGTCTTTAAAGCAAACAGCTGTTTTTTTCATTGACCTTCAGTCGCTGACAGCCTACAGCACAAGTAAGAGTGACAGATGGACAGTTTGTGCATGTTTATGTATGTGCGTGTGTTTCTGTGAGGAAGAGAGAGAGAGAGAAAGAGAGAGAGAGAATTTAAGACTGCATACATGACTGGTTCACAGTCCACACTGTGTTTGGGGATAAGCGGCAGTAGTAGAGTGCTGAAGGTGGAGCGGCAAGCAGCTTAGCAGAGATGGGAGGGGGCAGTCAGCTGGACAGAGAATGGACACAGCACAACGTCAGTCTGCTTGGGGAAAGAAGCAAACACAAACTCTCCCTTCAGTTTTAGGTGGGCAACTACGAAAGCCTGGGGAATAACAGAGTGGCCCGCCAAGGACTGAAGGTGATTCAATATCTGGCCTAGACAAAGTGACGGTTCTTTTTCCTTTTTGTGACCTGCAACAATCTGCTATGTTAGAGAGGGCCTGGGGTACAGGGCTTTTATGGCCTCTTCTTTGCACTACCATATGGAGTCTGTCTTGGGCACTGGCGCCTAAAGGGCTTTCTTCAGTCAGTCCCATTCTTCTAAGGACCAGTGTCTTGCCTCCTGATGAAAGTGTGGAGAACAGAACAGCGAACCCTGGTAGTAACCACACGGGTGAGTTTGCATGAATGATGGCACACATTTGTAAAATGTAAAAAGGGCACAATTCCCCACCCAATGGGTTGTTCCTTTCAGTCTAGTTTTCAGTCTTAGTTTTATTGAGCATCCTGCTCTTATGGAATGTTTCCTGACATCTTCTCCCTCCGTGACAGTGGTGGCTTTGGGCCAGAAAATTTTATCTGAACTGAACAGCAAGAAAGCAAGTCAACATTCTTTGCTTTGAGCTTTATTCATTTGACTGACTCTTGATGGATAAAAATATTTAAATATACTGCTCAAAAAAATAAAGGGAACACTTAAACAACACAATGTAACTTCAAGTCAATCACGCGTCTGTGAAATCAAACTGTCCACTTAGGAGACAACACTGTTTGTCACTGAGAGAGTCTAGACTGTAAATCAGTGTTGTCTCCTAAGTGGACAGTTTGATTTCACAGACGTGTGATTGACTTGAAGTTACATTGTGTTGTTTAAGTGTTCCCTTTATTTTACATAACTTTACTACTTGGTTGAAAAAGTGTTTTCTTTCCAACATGACTGTAGTTTACCACTAGTTTTGGGGTTACATGTAAACGAGCTGGTTGTTGACACTACTACCAGCAGATACACATCCTGTGTCTCTTCACACACACACACACACACACACACACACACACACACACACACATACATACATACACACACACACAAAATTGAAAATGGTTTTGCACAGTTAAAGTCATGGGCAACCAAAATAAAGGTTTAGAAACAACTAGAGGTGCAAATCTCTGGGAAGAAAATGCTCTGGTAGATCACAGCCACTTTGAGACTAAGAGAAGCCTTTGAAATGTGCCTGAACATTGCAGTAGACTAGCCATGTTATTTGCAAATTTGTCACAAGTTGATGTATGTGGCTGATTTTTGTGAGACCAGTGAATTCTGTATGCTTTTCATACCAGTCAGGAGAATGTCTAGACACTGTAGTTCTGATGTACTGTCAGTTGTGATGTACTGATGTACATCTATTGTGGTTTCAATACCACTAGTCACATACTGTTTTGTTAAATTTGAAGTATACATAAACACCAATCTGTGCAAAGAACAAACAACATGGTATTCTTTTCAACATTTAGTGCACAATTCTATTTATTTGCTGAGTATAACATATTACAAAGGCAATATTTATGTTAGATTAAAAAAATAATCAGCAAATGTAAAATAATAATTAAAATGTAAAAAGTACATGTGTATCAAAATGTGCTCTAATGTAGGACAGACATGTTCTAGGAGGACAGAAATTACATAGTAGGTTCTGTTCTTCTTCTTGGTTATACAGGTGGAACAATGGGGGCTTTCTTGCTGTAGGCTTGCTGCAGTTAGTCGACTGGACTTTGGCAGAGTTTCAGAATCAGTATCAGAATCACATTTATTAGCCAAGTACGTGAGCGAACATGAACAAGGAATTTAATTCCGGTAATCGGTCATTGGTAAAACAATATAAAATGACAATAATATGTAAAGGCACAATGAACAATATGCTGAACAATATAATATGCAATAATGTACAAATTCAGTTCTGTTATTGCAAGCTTTGAAACTGGGCTACTAAAGTGTTTTAGTACAGTAAACATTAAAAGCCTGTTAATGTGGTTGTCCAGAAAGTACGCTAGCAGTCTGAGCACATAGGTATGGAGCCCCTAAAGGGACATGAGTGATTTATTATATTTTTTTTGTATTTGGTGTGCAGCAGATACTAACAGGCGAGCACCAGACACTAACTGGTGCGCACCAGATACTAATTGGTGAGCACCAGAAAGTATCTTGTGTGCACCAGATACTAACTGGTGAGTACCAGATACTAATTTGTGAGCACCAGTTAGTATCTTGTGCGCACAAGATACTAATTAGTGAGCACTAGAAAGTATCTTGTGCGCACAAGATACTAACTGGTGAGCACCAGATCATAATTGGTGAGCACCAAATACGAACTGGTGAGCACCAGCTTGTGATTCCTGTGGCGACGGACTTGGCTCAGGTGACAGAATGACATCACAAATGGATTTATTGTCTTTCATGAAAATACAAAATATACCTGAAGACATCATCAACAAACTGAAAGACGATGGTAAATGATCCTACCGTTAATTCATTGCATGCTTTATAGCGTTTTAATCACATAGCAGTAGCCTAATTTCGCTAGCTTTCTCATCATGATAAGTTACGTTGCCATTAAAAAACATTTCTGACATTTGCCCTGCTTCGTACAGATCGACTTCAGCGTCATAGACGTTATGACTGATGAGGAGTTAGGACAGTACAATGTAAGTTATGGGGACCGACTTGCACTCAGAGCATTTTGTCGACAAAGAACTGTGGCTAACAAAATGGCAGCAGAGGCAATAGTGAAGTTCGGTCTTATGCAGAAAGTTAGAGACAGATTAGGGGAACAGCGGAAAACTTTTATCAGTGACAAAGGCCACGGTGCTGGAAATAAATATGCAGCAAAAGACATTCGCTGAGTTGAAATGGGATGGCTTCACTTTCATAACGGTACTTATCATCAGGTCAGAATGGAGGTGACACACAGCACCTATCTGTTCAGAAAACAGTGACTATGGGTGATCTACTGGAGATTGGCAAAGGCTTGTTTTTTCCAAATGGACAATCAGCCAAAGGATCGGTGCAAGACTTCGAGTTTGATATTCGTGATTTTAGTCACAACCCAGTATCCCCCGAGGCCACAATGAGCCAGCTGTACGAGCAGAGTAAACTACGACTACTGCGCATCTACACAAGTTCCCAGGCAAAAAACGTCTCAGTGATTCATTCTGATTTTTCATCAGACTTGGAGTCCGCAGATAAGAGGCCAATGAAGGTAATTCATCAAAGTCACATTTGTATTATCACAAAAATCATGAGAATGCAGCCATCTGTGAGCAACAAACCGAACATCAGTACTGATGCTTTTGTGACACGTCTGATTCTATTTACACACAACAGCTGTCAAAGCAAGTAAAAGCGCATCATTAATGTGCCGCTCTCGCAAACCCTCAGGAGGGTCGTTAAGCCTCTACAAGTACAAATACATGAAAGTATTTGACTGTGAGGAGCTTTGTGTGTGCACACTTCTGCTAATAAAAGCCACACCATTTGGGGCATTTGTGATCTTTGCAGTGTTGACTATGGCCTGGACTGTGTTCTGAAATAACATGTTTAACAAGAAGCAAAATAAATCCTATTGCCTTTTTTGAACTGGCATATTACATGAAACATCTTGTGTGCATATGACATTAAACAGGGTAGATTGTGGGTGCAAATGCTGCACAGTATGTGCTATAGCAGGTGCAATCCATTCTTTGTGGATCTATAAAAAATCTTAGTATTACAGCCATATGAATGCATGTGTTATCTTTCTACACACAAAACTCAATAACTACAATTAAAACTTTCTTTATTATTGGTGTAAATAGTATTGTCTATCAAACCTGTCTCATATTTGTATTGTTTTCAAAGAGTAGCCAATTTAATAAAGTCCACCTTGCCACGGCTGCCGGCCGTTAGAGGCCGTTGTTTTCTGTTTTTTCCCCGTTCTGTTTTATGTGTTCAGAGGACTTTTAGTGTGACGTGTTTTTTGTAGTCCTTTGTAGTTTTTGTCCGTGTGCTACGTGTTCCTTAGTTTCACCTGCATGTAATCTGTGTCATCATTATGTGTCTTTAAAAGCCTGTGTTTGTCTGTGCTCCTCATGTCTCCATCACCTCATTTACCCCTGCCTGAATCGTGTCTGCATTTTGAAGTCTGGAGGCCACAGTGCCTATTTGTTTTCTATTTTGCTTTATTTAATAAACCCCTTCTGCATGGAACCCCTGAAGTCTGTCCATTCCTGTGTCCCACGAGGGAGCTCAGAGTGTAAGCCTGACGGCCTGCACTCTGACAGATGGAGACATCCAAACCAAACCGCCTTCCTGGAGGAAGCGGACGAGTCGGTGGGCGAGGGGGAACAGTTTGACCTTGTCGGGTTTCTCCTCGGTCTGCCGGTTGAGGGCTCCGACAACGAGGAGCTTCCGAAGCCCGCCCAGCTGACCTCCGGGGCAATGAGGCGCAAAAAGGGAGGGCACGCGGTGTTTCCAAGCCACCACCTGGGCAAAGACATGGGTCGGCAGCGACTCAGAGGACGATCACTCGCTCTTCAGGATCGAGCGACCCCCATGGGAGCTGCCTTGGGACACGTTTTCATGGGTGTCCGAGTGCGAAGACCCCCCAGAGGCTGACCCCCCTTCCACCTCAGCGAAAAGGCGGAGGCGCAAGAGATGCGGGGCGCCCGCGGCTTCCTCCACACCACAACAAAAGAAAGCGGCGACCACGCCGCCAACGCACAAGCTGGTCGTGGACCCGGAGCCGCCACTGCAGCACGGGACCGGTGCCGTGTGTCCCGGAGAGACGCCTGGAAAGAGGCCCACCAGGTGTTCGTGCTCCACCCCCAGCTCCAGCGTCAAGAACAACAGCTGGAGCTGCTCACCCGCACCATCGGTGAGCTAGTGGAGCACCTCCAGGCCTCCACTACTCCAGTTTGCCACCCTCCTTCACCAAACAGTCACAGTAAGGCCCCAACCAGTAGCAGTAGCTGTCAGGCTAATGTTAGCAGCCCGGCTAGCGGGCCTGGGGAGGTCGTGGCTGAGTGTGTGAGTGCTGAGTGTGTGAGTGCTGAGTGGGTGAGTGCTGAGTGCGTGGCTAATTAGTGCGTGGCTGATGAGTGTGTGTGTGTTGCTGCTGGTGTGTGTGTTGCTGCTGGTGTGTGCGTGGCTACAGTCAGTGCAGCCCCTACAGTCAGTGTAGCTTCCACCGGCCTAGCTTCTGTCATTTTCAGCCCCGCTGCTGTAGGCCCCAATCCAGCTAGCCCTGTATGCTCCATCCCTATTCGTCCCATTCCTGCTGCCCTAGGCCCTGTTAACTCCAGCCCTGGCCTCCTAGAGGCCCCAGTCTGTCCCATGTCCCCTGCCTTAGCCTGGTTTTTGGGTTTTTTAGGGGATTAGCCAGGGTGATAGAGGAGAGAGAGAGGGCAGAGAAGCAACAGAAACAGATAAAAAACCCCATGTTTTTTTGGGGGGGGAGTGGTAGCGGGTGGGCGGGGGCTGGAGGGGGTTAGCGTAGGGTACCAGGTCCCCTTTGACCACCTTGAGGGGCCCGTCCAGTCTCCCGGAGGGGACTGCCTGCCTGCCGGCCTGTCTGCCGGCGTGGGGTCCGTGGAAGGACCCGGTCGGCCTCCCGTGGGGGGCTGCCTGCCTGGCCTGGTACGGTGCTCTGTGTGGCTCTGGTGGCGGAGCCTGGACGTTGGGACACCGAGTGCCTTGCCGGCCGAGGGCCTGCCAGGTGGTGGTGACACCACCACGAGCACCGAGGAGTTCCTCGGTGAGAGACTCGGACCACTGGACAAGGGCAACTGCGGTCCATGCCTGCGTTTCCCGGGTTGAAGAAAGGCCAGCCCGGCCACACGGACAGTGGGGACAGAGACGCAGAAGAGAGAGGGGGCGTTGTCCTTTTTACCAAGTTTGAGTTCAATTTCTGGCGACTGTCCAGGGTGTACCCTGCCTTCGCCCATTGCAGCTGGGATAGGCTCCAGCCCACCCCCAAACGCCCCCAACCCCTCACCACCCCCAGACCCTGAATGCAGGATGGATGGATGGATGGATGGATGGATGGAGTTCAGTTAAACCAGGTCTTTAGCAGGATAAAACCTAAAAGTGTCCTGTAGTGGCATTTAGGTTACATCCAAATGACACAGCAGCAACAAATTCAAATCATGGGTACAATCTATGAGGAAACTGAGGCTAGAGGCTATAATTTTGTTCCAAACAACAAAGGTTAGTCCATATTAAATTTAAACTGCAGTTATGATGATGCAAGGGGGTTCATGGTTTAAGTTCAATACTACATTAACACAATATGCATATATTAAAAAAAATCCGTTTCTAACATTAAACAAAAACAAACGATATTCAATGTATTGTGATACATTAAATATACAGAGTAATAATGTTTGCATGATAAATTGCTTAATTGATACAATGATTGTCAAAGTAACTGGTTTATTTTCTTTTAACTAAATGATCAGTAATCAATATCTAATTTTGAAATCTAATTTATTTTTAAATCTGGCAGCATTCCACACTGAATGACGGACATCATCATCAAACAACCTTCCAGGACCAAAATAATTTGAAAAAGAACTCCTCTCTGTGAAATTAAGACGAGTGAACATAGTTGATGATCTCCTTAATGTCTTCATGGAACCCAAAGTATTGAATGTTGATCTAAAAATTGAGTTCACAAATGAGAAAGCTGTGGACAGTCAATGTGTGTCCAGGGAAGCATACTCTGCATTCTGGGAACATTTCTTGGAACAGTGTGAGGGAGAAGATGAACGAGTACCCAGATTACGACCAGACTATTCTGAGAAGGAATAGCAAGCGGTCGGAAGAGTGTGGTTGAAAGGATACATGGACCACAACATCATACCAGTCAGACTCTCACCAGCATTTGTTCTTGCTTGTTGTCAAGGAGTTAGTTCAGTGGATGAAGAACTCTTGATGATGTCATTTGCCAAATTTCTTTCAGTGGATGAGCGAGCATCAGTTGCAAAAGCATTAGAGGGTATCATGGGTGAAACTGCTGAGGAGGATTTACTTGAAGTTTTCTCAAGGATGGGCTCATACTGCCTGCCCCAATGGCACACGAGACAAAGTTCATAATTGACTGTTTCTACTCCAGTATTCACAATGCTGTGCCAACACTCATAACCAAAGACAGCATTATGGAACTTTATGAATCTAAGAGGCCAACTAACAAGAAAGTGGCCCAGATGATGAAGCCATCAAGTGAAAACCTAAATCCACAAGAGCAGACAGCTGTTAACCACCTGTTGCGAAATGTGACAAGCGTCAACCAAAGAAAACTGGAGATATTCTTACGCTTCTGCACAGGGTCCACAGTGCTGTGCAAAGACACAAACGAAGTAACTTTTAATAGATCCTGTGGTTTAAGTCGCAGACCTGTTGCACACACATGTGGAGCACCTCTTGAGTTGCCATGCACATACAACTCATACCCTGAGCTTCGTAAAGAGCTTGACAATGTCCTATCTGGCGACTGTTTCGCCATGGATATTGTGTAGTGAATAGGACTATGTCAATAGGACATAAAAATTCCCTATTAAAAACTATATTCTTAGTTGTTCAACAAATTGCAATTAATTTCTTGTCTGGTTATATAGCCCTATCTTACGAAATTTGAAACAAGAAATGATTTTGGCATTTTCTTATTGTTTTCTTATTTTCTTATATGTTTTTGCTGTAATATTTGTCAGCAATCCAATTTTTGACACTTTGTTAAACAGACAGTGTAAGTCAGAAAGGTCTGCTCTCATTGGTAAACATCCCTTTTTCAGTCATGTACCATTTTCATATGCATGTTTTATGCAATTGCTATTCAGAAAGAAGTTCGTGTCAGTGTTCAACAAAATAATTTCTGTTTGCACATACTGTTTCCAATGGCTACCCATGGCTGTTTTTACCTCATATGGACAACATACTAATAACTGTTAAGAGCAAAATATTTTCAAATAAAAACTGAATTCATAATTTATATTCTGCCATGTTGATTTACTTTATTGAGGTTGGGTTTATTTGTTTCCTGTTCATGACTGATGTAAAGCAAAGTACAACCTCTATGCTGTACTATACAACTAATTTAGGTGTCTTAATTCTTTGAAAAAATGAGAAGAGCTGTCACGAATGACGGGGTTAACCCGCTTCTGTGATTTACCTCTTGGAAAACAGGCACAAGGCAGGCAGGCATCCATGCTAGTGCTCTCTTTATTAAACATAAACGAAACCTGGCTCGATGGCCGATACATGAAAACAGAACTATAAACGAGGCATGTGAGGCGATGGACCGTTGCCTACGGTCCACATGGACTGAACTAAATACCTACAGACACAGACAGAAAAGCAATCACCAAACGTAATCACTTTAACTAAACACGAGACAGCTGAAAACGATAAACAGGACAAGCAAGGACAAAATATCAAAATAAAAGCCCCAAGAAACTAAATCAAAACAGTGGCCCCTACTGGCCACTGTCCGAACCGTGACAAGAGCTAATACTCTGTAATTTCTCAAACATAGGTACTAAAATCTGTCCGAGGCTAGACTTTTTATCTGCCAATAACCACATTAGTTCAGCTCAGTTAAGCTCAGCACTGGCCAGTTTAGCACAATTCACCTCAGTTCCATTCAGTTCATTTCAGCTCACTGTGGCTAAACTCAGCTCAGTTCAATTCAGCTCAGCTTAGTCCAGCTCAATTCAGCTCAATTTAACTCAGCTCAGTTCAGCTTAGATTTGGTTCGGTTCAGCCCAGCTCAGTTCAGCTCAGCTCATTCTGCTCGGTTCAGTTCAGTTCAGTCCAGTTCAGCTCAGCTCAGCTCTGTTCTGGTCAGACCAGTTTAGTCTAGTTCAGGTCAGCTCAGTTCAGCTATGTGTCATGACATATTCCAATACACAGCGTTTCTCAAACTATGGGCCGCGGACCCGTCCGCAGAGCCTCGCTTCTGCACCAATCACAATTCAGTCAGATCAGGTCTGATCTCAGGCATGCTGTCACTGCTTGCCCCGCCCCGCCCCCTCGACCTCACGGCCCGCCCCTTTGTCTCATTCACTCCAAACTTTTCAAGGACACACTCGCGTTATGAGAGCCACGAAAATAAAGGACAGAAACAGCCTCAGAAAACACGCTCAGAGTGTCTCTGTCAGCGTGTCTTCTTCGTTTCGACAGACTAGTGGCGAGAAAGCAGACACACCCATCACATTAAAACGCTGATTTACATTTTTTTGTACCAAATAATTCCTGTGGGTAAATAATTCCTGCAGCCCCAAAGCCTGACTTGACTGGTCCCCAGGACAAATAAGTTTTAGTAACTCTGCACTATAGTACTTTTACTAAATTACACAATCAGCTCTGGTTTTACTGTGTACAGTTGTTACTGCACTGCCTTCAAACACTCCTGCTGCATTTTCTGCCACAGTTAAAATAGTGAGAGAGAGAGATAGACTATTCTGCAGTCATGTTTACTTTTTTCTGTGTATGCAGGACAGTAAAAACATGTATGTTTGTATCATTTTAAATTATGACAGAATTATTACATGTCCCTAACCATCTTTCTCTGTGTGTGTGTGTGTGTGTGTGTGTGTGTGTGTGTGTGTGTGTGTCTCAGATGTGACGTGTGTATCTCTGCTTCCCCCGCGGCGAGGCTCGTTTTCAGTAGAGAAGGGCACAGGGGTGTCTGTGGGCACAGTGCTAGCCTTTTGGTGTCGCAAAGGTTTCCAGCTGGTGGGCAGTGAGAGGATTTTCTGTTTCTTGAAGGATGGCACTGCTCACTGGAGCAACAACCTCCCAGCATGTGAAGGTAAATCTGTGTGCCACAGAGCCCGTTTCGTGGGGTTACTTTACAAATGTTTTCTTCTACAGATGTCTAATTACCTTTTAAAATGTCACCTGTAGCCTGATCCAAATGATTACTATTTTAATGTCATCTGTTATTTTTGGATCTCATATAATTAGCCATAAGTCATATAATTAAATACAAATAATCAACCATGAGTCATATGAATATAATTTCAAGTCTTTACACAAAGCAAACCTGTCACGATTACCCTCTCTCTCCTGGCAGTGAATGCAGGTACAAACGCAGACTTCTATTTTAGATACTTTATTTCAAACAACGGAAACAGGCACAGAAGCCTAACAGAACACAAAACCAGGACTTCAGGAACTTGAAACATAAACCAAGGAAGTATGACGGTGGACCCACAACTAAAGGCCATCATAAATTAATTTAAATACTTAACACAAAAGTCTACACACCAATAAGAACACAAAAACCCTAAACTCCGAACAACACCCAGCTGTGACTAATACAAACAGAAATTCACTTCACAATAAAAGTTCATCCAACACCAAACTTAAACCTTGGTGGCCTCTAGCGGCCGCTGACGGGATATGATATTTGAAAATGTAATGAAACATTTTGGTGGAGTCAATCGTATGTTAAAAACTATATAGTTGGCGATAAATAACTGTTTTTCTTGTGCAATGTAGCATCACAGATACGGTTGAGGTAGCAGCCGATGTCACACACAAACTGTTTGCTGATGTCACTTTTAGTGGAGTGGGGCAATAAATAGAAATGCAATTGTATGTCAATTGACGTGCTGAGGTGATTTTATGAATTATAAAATCAGCAAATAAATCAAATGGGTGCACTAAAATTGGCTGAAAAATGTTTTTCTGTAGAGAATGAAAACTTATTTTCACTTAAAATCAACCAAGCATGCATTTAACCATGGTGTTTTTACCTAAAGTGGAATTTAAATGTAATTTTAGACAGATGATAATTAGTAAATTAGTAATAATTTTGTTTATTAATGATCTGTTGATTGCCATTATTGTTGAAAATTTACAATTGTATTTCAGAGTTTTAGACCACTGAAAGGTAATTATATAAAATAAAAGGATTTGTTGCAAAGTATTTTCATATAAACAAGATTTTATGTAATTTAATTACTGTCTTTTTTCTGTATCTCTAACCATATTTTTAATTACCGTATTGTTAACTGCTAAGCATCAGTATTGTCTCTCTTTAATAATTAAATGCATAAACATCTAAACTTATTTATAAATGTGTTTGAGTTTTGTTCCACTCATGTTCTGAGTTCTTCGTGTCATGTAGCCATCCCCAAACCAGAGGACCGTGGTCTACGGGTGGCTGTACTGGCATCTGTTTTGAGCAGTATAGTCATTCTTGCCATGTCCATGTCCTTCATCATCTGCTGTCTGCAGGAACGTATGAGCAAGGACAGAGGAGAGCAGAGAGAAGGCAGAAGCAGGTACACTCATACATATACATACATACATACATACACACACACATATATGCTTCCTCTTTGAATGACCATGCTGTGCCTATGTGAGCATGATTACACTGACTGAGGGGACAGTTAATTAAAATGAGGAAAAGAGAAACTATTCATATGAAGAAAGAAGCCTTTTAGCCACTGAGAAAAGTAGCTTTTGGGATTATATTTCCCCTGAGCTCCACACATGAAGTTTGTTTGGACTTATACACAAAAACATTTAGAAATACACCCAACGTGCTGCAACTGTTGAAATGTTGAGCCCACATCGAGAGTTTATAAATTTAATCCCAACAGAGCACAATCTGAGCATGGATCTCCCATTGGAAGCACTGGTAGTATTGTTATTGAGTTATAACTAGCTAGAGAAATTGCATATGAGTACAACTGGGTTTTATAAAAACATTACTTTTATTACTATGCTTTTTTTAACTATTACCTGCTTTTGACTACATTGTATTTTTCTATATACAAAAAGCTGTTCAGACTGAAATACTCCTCAGGACAACATACAGTAAATGTAACCTGGTGCAGGCTGAAACTACCTACTTGGTATTGTATAGGTGCTTGTGCTGCTAAAACAGCTCTGACATGTTGAGGCATGGAGTCCACAAGATTTCGGAAGTTGCGGTGTAATTTCTAGCAACAAGATGTTAGCTTTAGATCCTTTTAGCTTTAGATCCTTTTAGCTTTAGATCCTTTTAGCTTTAGATCCTTTTAGATCCGTTCTGTAAGTTGTGAGGTGGGGCCTCCATGGATCAGAATATGCCCATTAGATTTTGTATTTAGTCTTGTTTGTATGTCACCCTCTTGGTCTGTCCTCCGTCAGATGTGAGCACCCTTATCCTGTATGCTTAGTTTCATGCCACATGCTTGCCTCATTTTCTGAGCCTTGATTTTTGTTCTCGCCCACGTACCCTTTTGTTTTCTGATTTGAAATAAAAGCACTGCAGAATGACGCCTTGGTGTCCAGCCTGTGAATCCCAAAAAGGCTCCCGAGCATGGGGGGCTAGCCCCCACGCTCGTGACAAGATGCTTGATTGGATTCATGTCTGGGAAATTTAGAGGCCAGGTTATCATCTTCAACTCTTTGTCATGTTTTTCAAACCATTTAGTTAATCTTCAATCAAAACCAGCATTTTTTTTTCAGCAGTTTGTGTTGCATTAACCCTTCTGTGGCACTGGACCAGATGGACTAGCCTTTAATAAGCCAAATCCTATTTGAAAACCTAGAAAATAGCAAGTAGTAACAGTTTAAAAACTAAAATAAAACAAAAACATAATTATTTCTGAATGAAAATCCTGTCTGGACTTTTTACTCTTCTTCAGCATGGGGACCTTTTCATCAACTTCATATTAGATTAGATTAGCTAATTGGATTTCACAGCTCTCACTTTCAAAAGAAACATTACTTATAAGTCAGTAATTGTAATAATTGAATTCAATAGACTCCTTTGTTAAACTAAATAATAATTACATAGTAATTGTGCCCAAACAACAAATAGTAGTTACAGTGATGCTAGCTGTTCAGGACAGTGATGATAAAGGTGATCCTGTTCATTCTTGATCCACAGGAGGAGAGACAAAAATCAGTCCTGTTATAGGAGGGAGTGTTGGTTAGAGAGGGAGGAGGGAGACTGGGATGCATTTCCTCCTCCAACAATTTACCATCTGTCCCAGAACCTGGAACCACACCTTGCTCTTGATAGCCCCTTGTACATAGGGGGTCTTGCGGGTTATGAGAACTGTGGCTACCAAAGGTAAAAGTTTTACACAATTATTTACCTCAATATATATATATATATTAGGGCTGTTAAAAATATCGCGTTAACTATTTGCGTTAATTTATTTTTTATAATGTTTTAAAATAAATTGATCGCGCGATTAATTTGCATTGCAGTACCACACAATCAGTGGGGGCAGTATTGCGCTACGTCGGCGACCAGCCATCCAGAAGAAGAAGCCACCGGAGGGAGGGGGTCTTCGACAGTTGCAGGAGTTGAGAGGCGGGACTTTAGTTAGTGGTCCCCAACCCCCGGGCCGCGGACCGGTACCGGGCCGTGGGTCATGTGGTACCTGTCCGCGGGCTGCACAGAAAAAAAATCGTGGATGTTACACGTGTTCTGTTGTCGGCTCGTTATTATGAAAATGCTGTTAATAAAGCTGCGAGTAAACATTGGATTTACGTTTATTATTATATGTTAAAGATACTTCATTATTATATTTTTTAAATATCCCCATTTTTATGCGTATCATTTATTTGTATAATATACGTATATTTATCTGCCAC
>JBBPDE010202559.1:0-29945 GCA_037974605.1 Nannopetersius ansorgii
ACACACACACACACACACACACACACACACACACACACACACACACACACACACACACACACACACACAGCATACAAAACAGGCAGAGAGAGAGAGAGAGAGAGAGAGAGAGAGAGAGAAATAGAGAGAGAGTGAGATTCTTTTTTTTCTCAAAACAGAACAGCTAGATCCTCCATGTGCAAAAAAAGGAAGCTCATATCAGCTCTACCTTCTGGATGGACAAACTATGTAATATGTCCCTGCATTACTGCATGCATTAACAATGATCACCTCAATTAATGAAGTCAGGAAGACAGTCTATGTTCAGTATGTGTTCTGTTCTTTTACCACTGGCGAGTGAAGAGAGGAGTGTGGTGGCTGTGTGTAATAAGAACGCTAAAACGAACCAAGACCAGATACCATAAACGGCATGAGATGCAAACTATCCAACCAGACAGACACAATATACGTGTTTGGCAATATAATCATTGTTTTGGGACTTCTTGTATAGACGGCCTACAAATCATGGGCCTTTAATATCAAAACTATAACTTTAAGGCTGATACAGCTTAGACCATCCTTCATATTGCTTTCTGCAGTGGATAAGTGGACAAAGCAGAGTTTTGGAGACACTCGCACATGGACTGCTTATATTCCTGCCAAGCTAAAAATGGGCCATTTGTTCAGTAATCTGACAACACAGGCTATACTTCATGTTTCCCATTTTAAAAAATATATAATGAAACAAATCCAACTGATGATTTCCGAGACAAATGCTTATGTGTATCCATATCGTGAATGGCAAAAGGGAAATTGCTGGGCAGGTAAATGACCTATATATTATCATCTCCTCTATACTCCGCACACGCCAGAAATAATACAACAACTCAATCCAGCCTGATAAACGGCTGTGTCCCTGCAACTAGTGATTCCGGGAAACCCCATAAACAGTGGAGGAAAAAAAATAATTTTCACACTAGATTACTCCCCCTTTAGCACATCAGTTTCTGAGAGGCTACTAAGACCTTGGCATTTGCCAAAGCATTAACACTGATGTGTGCACATTATCAGCACTGTGCTCACTGGAAGGGTCCTGAGCCAAAGCTTCGATCCAGCTGTGAGCACTGCTGCTCTAGCTGATCCAGTAACTTGTCCACCGAGTCCTCCTTGTTTTCCAGCTTGAGGTACCTCCTGACATATCCAAGATCAAGGCGAGGCCAGCTGCGATGCCTCTGCTCCTTCACAGGTGCAAGGTCATAGTCGAAGGTCACTGTGCCTGTACTGTACTTGTCTGTACTTGTCATATTTACACAAACCTCTGAGCTGGACTGTCGCCGGAGCCGTCGAGGGTGATATGAAGATAGCTCAGCCCTTTCCTCAAGCCAAACCAGAGCTCTGGGCAGTGCGTGTGGTTTAGTCCTGGAGCTCATACTGTGCGAGCGCCTGGGGGCAAGCGTGCTTAACTCCCACTCCTCCCCCTCAAGGGTGGACATAGAGCTCGCAGTCAGACAGTTGCTCAGCTTGCAATGGATTTCTGGTTGTGGCTTCTGGCCACCACTGGCTCCCAGTTCTGCATCGGGGACCATGTTGAAGTCTACTTTGCTGGAGTTGCAGGAATTGGAAGAATGCACAGAGGGAGTGGAGGAGGACTCTTGATGATGAAGGACCTCTGTGCGAAGAACTGCTCTCTGCTCCAAACAGTCTTCTTCCTCTGAGGCTTTGACTTGCAGTAACGGTTCAGAGGAGACCAGTTCCTGAAGGCACAGGATGTTCAGATGGGCTGCGGGCAAACTGCTGACCCACTCGTAGTGTCTGGCCAAGGAGTTCACCTGCCGGAGGTCTGCCGCGGGCACAGCCGCAGACACAGAGCAGATCACGCTCCGCATCTGAGCCAGCAGCATCTGCGTTTCCCTGTCTCGGTTCTCATACAGCACCGTATTTGCACAAATGAGGATGAAAAAACCGACACCCATAATGATGGGCCTCATCCTCTCACTGTGGATCAGGCTTGCTGTGGAGAACAGCCCCTTGGCTCCCAGGCCCCATCCGGATGATTGAGAGGTGCTGGAGATACCGTCAGTTACGGTGGCCAGTGTTGAGCGCTGTGCTCGATACGGCCAGTACCCTGCCACTGCCAGCGCTGTGCCAACGATCACCACCACCACGCCCAGCACCAGGAACGCACCTGGGATGGAGCGGATGCGCAGTTTGCCCTGGATCACGCCCTCCTTCTTCCTCTGTGAGCGCAGACCGAAGCGTCGCAAGCGCTGGGAACGTGTGGCTGGAGCTTGGCCTTGAGTCTTCTGAGTTCTCATGCTTCCAGCCCACCCTGTTAGGTCCACACCTTAATGGGATTCTGCAGGGAAGAGGGCAAAAAGGCCAGATGATTAAACAGAAATCTTGGTGAACCCACATACAAATGTGATTTAAAGAACAGTCTTATTTTCCATGCCTTCTTCAAATTACAGTTTTATCTTTTAATTCTTACTGGAACCCTACATATAATATTACCTTGTGTTCAAGCATGTAGTCAAACAGAGATGCTGCTGGTGCCTGTTTTTAGCCACAGTCGAGCAGGGATGTATCATCATCACATGAGGCCCGAGTACAAGTCTTTGGAGGTGTCGTCCCCCACTCCAGATGGACAAACGTGGACAAAGACAGGAAAAAATGCTCAGCTTATAAGGCCAAAGTCCAGGTACTCATCGGGAAACACACGCAGACCGCTTATCACAAAGGATTTACACATTATATAAATATATTTTCACATTTATAAGAACCCGAACCACAGTACAACCAAGGGCAGCAATCACCTGAATACAAAATACAAAGTTGCAATAAATGCTACTCTACGCAATAATTTTTTATATTCACAATAGACTGTCCCCGGGGGCAATAGAATAGAATGTGCCTGAGGTCCCTGCCACATTGCCTTTCAGCCTGACTCAGCAGCTGGGAAGGATATCATAATAGTTTCATATTAATATTTCATATTTGGGCATATCCATACATCTTTACAGAGGAACAGTCATTCTGCATTTTATACTTATTATTATTATTATTATTATTGTTGTTGTTGTTGTTGTTGTTATTATATTTTTAAACATTATAAGCAATGAAACAACCCCCGAACCCAAAACAACACTGACACCTGGTTTGCTGTAAGTGCATATCCAAAATGAAATGCAGCTTCATTCACTTTTACCTGCAATTATTTATTATGATAATAATTATTTATTATCCACTTACTTACCGAAAAGAGAACATGGTGTTCATTGAGGAAATATGCAAAACTCTCCACCTAAAAGTATGGCAAGCTACATTATGTTCTTTGTCTTTCCATTTTCTCTCAGGGCTCCATAAATATTCATTATAACGGACCACACAAAGTCTGAGAGTCTGAGGTCGTCGTTAAGATATGTTTTGGATTGACGCACCATAACCATATCACACGCATTCAAACGTGCCTGTGATATGGTTCCACCATTTTGTTATCTTGATGACATAAACTACTTTTCCAGGAAAACAGTCCATGCTAATACTAAATCAACTAGAATATGACCAGTTTCACTGATTTGACCTTGGAATAGAAACATGTGGCCCAGAGAATGTTTGTGTTGGCACTGTAGGTTTCAAAAACCTGACCTAAAACAGCCCCATCAATAGAACACAAGAAATAATCTGAAAGGGTAATTCAGTCATCTTTGCGACTCTGAGAAGGGGTTGAGCTCCAGCAGAGTGAGTCTGGTTTATTTAAAGTCAGGGGACATGCTCAGAGTTCCTGATGGAGTTGTTTAATCAGATAAAGGGGTCAAAAGGGCCCAGTGTAGCTAAACAGCTGAGAATGGTGCTCCATTGGATGTGTGTATCTGCACTTCAGGATCCAAGTATCTGCTGAAATGACCTTGCAGGTAAAAGGAATGTTTTCTGAATGAATTAATATATATATATATATATATACTACATCAGCCCTGGAATTCTTTCTATAGGGAAAATGAACCAATACATTGGTAAGCAAAATACTAAAGTACTAGACTGATCCATCCTGAATTTTCTGCACTTTGACCTGAAAAAGTTAAATTAAATAGAGGACCAGCAAGTCTAATTCCTAATGCATGGTGACAGATCAGTTCATGTCTCAAATTATTTCTGATACCTTAAACACGGAATTATTTCTGATACCTGAGCCAAGGAGGCGAGCCTCTCCTGGTTCCGAGATGTTCTGGATGTGGGCACGGATTCTGTTGAATATCCTGGAGCACCGTGGGGCAGGTCTTCTGCTGGTTCAGAGAGATGGTCCAGACTCTTGCAGGGCTTTTGTCCCACGGTGGTTCCGAGACTACTTGTCAGATCGTTTAGGCTGCATATTACTCGGTAACGATGATCTGAGTTTAGCCTTCGTGTCTAAACCGGATCATTAATCAGACTGATGAAGACGTGATCCAGTTGAGCCCGTGTTGGTGGTTTTCAGCCGAGTCTCCTGTTCCCTCACCGTGTTGCGCACTCGGAATCGGGATCAAATCTCGGAAGAAATGCAGATATACCGGATCCTGTACTTCACTATCAATCCACACACGATGAAAACTGACATTTAATCTCCGTGGGTAATTTATTAACAGCGGTAGAAAGTTGCAGTTTGCTCAAATATGCATTTTTGTGCGTACATATGTGCATATAAAGCACAGGATATGGTGACATTTGGAAAAGACAGTTTGATCTTTGATCCTTGGCGGAGAAGCGAATGTTTGATGATGGAAACAAACTGCATAGGTTCAATCAAGGCTAAACCTGATGCGATCGAAACTGAATCTGAAATTCGGACAACAGGCTAATCCACGATCGTGGGATCTACTGACCTTATGTAAGGTCAAATCTGGGTAAAGTAGCGTGACAAAGCCTCATGAAAAATTGTCTTACTGCTTTTCCAGGTCCTGTTTCACGAGAACATCCCCAAACCCACGTTCACCCACTGATTTCCATTGTTTAATCCTGCAAAGTTCCGCCGTGCCCACTGTCTCCACATGTACTCACTGTGCCCCTCTCGCTCCAGAGCCCGTCGCGCCTCTGGAGAGAGACTCAGCCTCTCAGCAGCATTTTGGGAAGTTCTTTTTGCAGATGTCAGTAAATCCAGAAACGCGAGAGAGAGAGACGCCCTGGAGCTGCACCTCATACACTCGTCGAGCAAGCAAAGAGTTTAAAACTAACGACAATTTTATCAGTAATCAATAAAATCCTTATCGCCGGTAACGCAAAAGTGCATGCAAAAACGCACGATGAAGTGCAGAGAACGCTCTTTCCTCTGACAATATTATAGCGCCTCCCTTTCCTCCTAGTCTCTCTCACCATCAGACTGTGCAATTATGTGGGCAACGCTGCAACAGCATGAAATGCACTAAGGATTGCACAGTACTGGACAGTATCTGGGTCAGCAGTTTTATTCTGTAGAGCATAAACTGAAAATATATGTAAGTTTTTTGGTAAAATATGAGCTGGCACTTGGTTCCACAGCATGCAACAATTGCGTTTTACTTTAAGGCGCATTGAACCAGGACTGTCTAAATCCTGGTCCTAGACAGTTACACGGATGGACAGTTGCGGTCCAACTCTCTTAATATTCAAGCCCTCAGGACCTGGATCTGATGATGTAGAGATGGGGTGGAATTGAATCCTGCGGGGAGCAATTTTTCTTACCCCCTGCATTAAACTAAGCAGGATCTGAGACCAGTAACTGGTAGCAAGCACCTGGGAAATAGGCAAACACAGTAGAAACTGAAGTAAAAAAATTAAACCAGCAAACGAGGAGACATATACGTAAGCACTTGTCAATAAAGTTTTGACTGAGGTTTTAATTTTACTTCATTTTGCACCATCTAGTGGATAAGTACTGCAGCTGCAGAATGCCTGAAAAAAATCTTTGTAATTGACCTCTTAGACACTGAATCTAATACCACAGATGCAGTTACAACATTAACGAAGCGTTTTACATGAAATGACCAAGCATTCGTAGCAGGCAAGCCTTTTTTTATTTCAGTTAAAAGCAGGACACCACACAAAATGACAGACATAATGAAGTAGAATAAACTCCACTACATCCTAGGAAAAAAAAAACTTTTGTATTGTGTGCAATATAAAGATTAGGACACAACAGTCTAGCATGTCTCCATGTTTTGACTCCTCTTGAGAGCAAGCGAGAGATTACTATGTTCTACAGAAACTTGTTGAGAGAAAGAGCTACTCAAAAATGTGTAACAGTGACGATAATACCATTAGTTAAGAAACCAGTAAGCAAACAAAGCAAACACATGGCACAAGGGTTCTTCTCTATCTACAACTGCGGTATTTATAAAAATACAAAGGAACAGATAAAAGAGGTCAGGTAAGTTACAGGTCGTAGCACTCAGGATCATGATCGAGAGCGAGAGCGTGATCTAGATCTGGAGCGCGAGCGAGATCTGGAGCGGGACTCGGAGTGTGCGGCTGAAGCGGAGCGGCTGCCGCCTTTAGCTGGGGTGCGGGATCGGGACTTGGAGCGGGATTTGGATTTGCCCCAGGCTTTGGAGGCAGAAGGAGATCGGGATCTGGAACGGGAGCGTGATCTGGAATGCAAGGTCCTTTCTGCTGTTCCATCATCACCCCTCTTCAAGGCTTCATGACTCTTAGAGACAGACTTTTTGGAGCCATCTCTGCTGCTCCCTAGTTTGGAGCGAGACCTAGAACGGGACCTTGATCGAGAGCAGGACTCCCTGCGGCTTCTCTTACTCTCCTGTTTGCTCTTTTTGCTTTTGAAGCTGCCGCTCCTGGCTTCGTCGCGGCCTCCTTGCGTCTCTCGGATGGCGTGATCGTCATTGTTGCGGTCTTCTTCCTCTCTCTTTTTCTTACTTTCATTCTTCTTGCTTACAGATCTGCTCCGGGACCGGGAGGCTGCAGGCCTGAGGCCAAAAGAGTTCAGCAAAAAAATCATGATCAAGATTTTATCATGCAGTGAGTTGCCAGTTTAATAGGTACTCGTACCTCGTTCCTACATTCACAGATTGTTTTTATACTATAGATGCTCTTTATTTATACACAACTGACTGTAGTCAGTCTGTTCCTGCATAATTCAGAATCCGAATCACATTTCTTTGATCCTGGAGGAAACTACTTATGTTACAACCACTCAGTCACACAAAGGCAATATAAAGCCAACAACTTTAGAAATACTATGAAAAATACCATGTACAGCATAAACTAAAGAAATCTAAAGGACTTAGAACTTGTGCTGCAAGGCTGACAAACCAAAGTCAATTCTTGAGAGGTTATGAAGAAGTAAATACATCCCCAAAACCTCTAAATATGCTGGAACCAAATCCAGCTCAACATTAAGGATCACACAGACTGCAGTTTACTACAGTATGACAATGTGAGCAATAAACATGAACTTCATATCCCAGTTTTCCTTGGCTGCCTCAGGTGTGAAGATTTCTTCATAGCTGGATGCAGTTGAAGCAAGCTGAGAGACATTGCATGTAGGAGAGTCAGGTGGCTATTGATTTCTAGTGTCCATTTCTTTAAGAGAACAATAATGCACTGTTCCTTTAAAGCCACACAAATGTGACATGAAAACTGATCATGTATCATTGTGGCCAACATTCGTGCTGCCAGCATTCCTGCGATGTTAGCTTACTCCTCCAATATTTTCAAAACAGTGCATTAGAATGACACAGAGGTACTTAACTATGGGATTTACACTAGGACTGATCTCACTTCAATGCGCTTTTTGGAAAGTGTATTGAGTTTGCTTTGGCAATTTGAGAAATGAGACACACTTGGACAGCTGCCTAAAAGAGCATGAACACACACACACACACCTGTACACAAAACTGGAAGTGTGAATGTGGCGACAAGGCAAACCTCCAACTTCTCTATTAAGCAACTTCTCACATTTCAGTATCGATACCAGTGCAAATTGACATCGAACTCGATATAAAATTTTAGTATCGATTAGTATCTGAGAATTGATTTTTTTTTTTTTACAACATTACCGCACATCACAAGTACAATGTGTGTGTTCACCCTCTTAGACTCCTGGCTACAGATAACAGTAGCACCACCAGGACATAACTCATAATATTCTGCTGATAGGGCCAATGTTTAGACACTTTTTGCAACTCTGGAGCTACATCATTCCATGTTTGTAATCATTCGTACGCTTCCGACTTGAAATCAAAAAAGGTGGAGAGCAATGTTACCCATCGTAAAAGCTACATGTTAATAAATGGAAGTGTTCACTCAACCTGGAGTAGGAGCGGCTGCTGCTGGGACTACGGCTGCGGCTCTTGTGGGACTTCTTATTCCTAGAACGAGATCTGACACACACATGTAAATTCATTATCAGGGCAAATAAACGTTGCTTGTATTCAATATGGTGTGACATTCTGAATCACCCTCACATCTGAAGGTTTTCTCCCTAAGGCCTCATCCACATGGATGTCTGAATCAGACCATTTTTCTGGCGTTCGTGGCGCCATTCTGCTCTTTGGAGCAAATCAAAGTGTCCACACGGGCGTTCAGCACCTGCGCTCGGTCGGCTGCACGTTCGGGCAGCATCAAAAAAGTTGCCAAAATCCAGGCAAACAAACAAACTAAAAAAACCCACCACTATTAAATTTAAGTGTATTAATTCCTTTTCTGTAGTCGTGTAACCCTCACTAGGGTTTACCCTGCGTTTACTAAAAAAAAAACGTCCTTACGTGATTTACAGTACAGTATAAACAGGGGTAACGTCTGTATTTTACGTTCTAGCACTACGAGACAGCAGTTCCAGTGCCTCAGCTTAGTACATTATCCTTAAAAATGCAAAGGTAAACCTGGATCCTTACTGTACGGTGTGTACAGTAAGGATCCAGGTTTACCTTTGCATTTTTAAGGATAATGTACTAAGCTGAGGCATTTTATAAAACATAACATATTTGCGGTTGTTCACATTTAGCAGGTGCTCTTGGAACATAACTGCCACAAATTCCAGTCGTCTGTAATTATTATATTAAACAGTGATTTAAATGATAAATTACTATAAACATTAATATTATTGTTTTGTTGTTATTGTTATTATTATTATCATCAATAATAATAATAAACTTAGAGATATATGTTTACATTTTTGCAGGTCTTCAAAAATCACAAAAAAACGTGTTAAAAGCTGGTGTTAAATAGCGTCAGACAAACACCACTGTAACGCCCCACTGATGTCAATTAAGTGCAGCTATAAAGCATAACAAAAACAAGTATGGCATTCAGAGCGCATTCATTTATCCAAGATTTGAATGGCTGTGTGAACGAGATCTATGTTCATATGTATACTTGTTTTACAGTTAAACAACAGTTTAAGGGGCCGTTCACATATCGCGCCTAAAAATGTGTGGAAAACGTGAGGCGCGTCGCTTTCTCCTTCTTTCCAAAAGTGCTCGGGCACTTTCACTCCGGAAGCGTCTGTCGTTGCTAAGCAACTATCAGCCGCGCTCTCCATTTCCTCCAACGAAAAACCCTTGCTGTAACTTTACTACACAATTTATTTACGCAGATATTTAAAAAAAAAAAAAAAACACCGTAGTGTTTGGGTGCATCCCATTCTTCAAAAACTTAAAAAACACAGGGAATTTCACCAGCTGATCCAGGAGCTCCGCCTGGACACCGGGAGGTTCAAAGCCTATTTTAGACTTGACAAGGACGAGCTGGATTATATTTTAAGAAAAGTTTGGGGGCTTGACAAATCATAAGGTTCTGGAAACCCCTGGACCACAATGATGAACTGCTCCTCCATGTTTCTGCTGAGGCGTCAGTGTAACGGAAAAGGCAAGGAAGGTAATTGGTTGAATCTTCTCACATGACCCGCGGTGCACTTGCGGCATTCTGAAAAGTTGAGATGTTTTCAAATCGACGTGGTGCGGACGTGCCTGGAAAAACGGGCGCGTCGCACCGCATGCACGTAGCGACCACATCGCTTCCATTATTAGCGCGGCTGCCACACGTCTACATTTGAAATAATGGACTTGCGCGCGCAAAAGACGCGATATGTGAACGGCCCTTACACAATCAACAATGAAAACTCTAGAATGACAGGGTTTCCACTCTTCAGGAAAATACACCACAGAAGCAAGTAATATATGACAAAGTCAGTACTAAAGAACCATATGAAACAATGCAAAAATGCTAAAACTGACCGAAATGGCAGACTCTGAAGGTCTTATTCAGACAACTGAACGGGGACAGCCCATGTAAAAAAATTTTTTTAGGTCATATGCACTAATTAACAGAAAGCTGAAGAACGTCCGCCAATGCGTGCAGTACACAGCAATATGTTAGCTTTATAAATAGTTTTATGAAGTCAGTCACATTCAAGGATTCAGACACTTCAAACTTATGTCAGAGTTAATGGCTAAAGTAACATTTGAAATTTGTAGAAAACATTCATAACAGCACAAATATCAATGAAAAAAATTGATGGAATAAAAACCAACAAAACTTCTAGAAATTCTGTGAATTAAAAAAAATGGCATCACTGATGTATAACAGCAAAAGGCATCTCACGTTTTCTATGTGTTCCAGGGGAAAATTTTTTTAAAAACATTTAGTAATTATTTTAATTATGGTCACTGGCTTGTTAAACTCACTGCTCCTTTTATACCAGGTCTGAATCCATACCAAACTGTATCACCCTAAACCTTTATCTATACTTTAACGACAGGTATCTGACAGAAGATCTCTACCTGGAACGGCTGCAGCTGCGCGAATATGAGCGCCTGCGTCTGGCACCAGGGCGGTCCTCAATCAAACGGATCTTTCTGCCATTCACCTCTGTGCCGTCCAGCTTCTCCAGTGCCCTCTTCATATCCGAGTACAACCTAAACTCAATCACCCCCTCATTCCTGCGCCCTTTATTAGTGTCTGCATACGTCACCTCACCAGCCTGCCGCATATAGTCCTGAAGAAGACACAAAACAAGAAGACATTCATAGGCATTTGGAAAATGATTGTCATTTGTAGCAGAATGATGAGGAAAACGAGTGCATAGACAAAGTTATGTAGACACTAGGGTTTGCACAATTCAAGATTATTTTAAAGTTGACATCAACTAATCTCATGGGGTAATTATTAAAACCACAGAAGAGAGGAATGCTTCTTTAATCTGAATTTGCAAAAACACATTCTGACAACAGAGCTACACAAACATTTTATGTGGAACAGAACAATAACAGTGCAACAATAACACTTGCATGCTCCATCATCCATTTAGGGAGGAAAAAGGGCCTTGCTGTCATAGTCCTGCTCAGTCACAGTTATTGTCATCCAGACAAAAACGTCTTTTGCTTGGGGTTCTGTCATACGTGAACACACCGCAGCACACACAGTGAACAGCACCAAAGTCTTCCTCTGTATTTAACCCATTCACCAAGTGAAGCAGCAGGCAGCCAGGAACGCAGCGCCCGGGGAGCAGTGTGTGGGGACGGTACCTTGCTCAGGGTACCTCATAGGTGCTTAGCACTCTTAGGAATCCAACCGATGGAACACGAAGCGATGAAAGATCATTCAAAGTCATTTAAGCTAGCTGACTAGCTTCATTCAGCAGACCCACCACTGATGCAAGTGGCTCTCTATCATCCTGTGACAGGCTGTTTAGGAGGCTCTGGTCAGCTTCTGTTTTACTGTCCAGAAGAGTGAAGAGTTCTGGGAGCTTAAGTGTAAATAATTTGTCCTCCGTGCCAATCCTCTCTACTGACGGATTGTGTATTTTCATCTTGCAAAAGTTTGGTGACTTAGGAACAAGTGATATATTAATTCTACTGCATAAAACAAGTAGAGATATTTGTAAGATATTCAGAATGACGATCGCCATTAGATTATACTTTAGTTAAAGATAATACTTTAGTTACTTTAACTAAAGATTAAACTTTAGTTGCAGAGCAACACAGCAGTAAAACAAGATTCCATGATCCGTACTGTTACAATAACTAACTTTTAAGCTTAGCTGATTTTATTTTTGCAACTCTCTTGTTTAAAACAGTGGTCCTCAACTTCCCCAGATGGTCTAGACAGAACAAAGATGTAGGAGAGGGCAGAGATGTGGACAATCGGGAATTCCCTGAAGATCAGACTGAGATCCACAGGTTTTAAATGATAATGACAATAAGCAAGAAGGAGGGTTATTCAGTAATAAGCTGGTTTGGTATATCTTATATGAATATATAAGGCATATAGAGATCTGAACCAAATGCATCAACCCAAAACAAGGACCAAATCAAACTTTAAGAGGGGCGAATTGTTACACCTCTAATGAAAATGACTATTACCTTCAGGTCCTGCCAGCTGCAGCGGCTAGAAAGGTTCTCCACAATCAGTCTGTAATCAGTACGTGTTGGTGGACCATACCTGTCCCTTCCCCCACGCCCATACCAGCTGCCTTCAAGGTGATAAGGACAACATGCACATAGATTACATTTGGAAAGAAAGTCTGGAAAAGGTAAGTCAAAACAAACAGTCATAATGTTATTCTACAATATTCTTCAGATTAGAGCTAACTATAGAGACTATAAGGTTTAAATCACTAAACTAATGTAAACAAAACAAAATATATTTACTCCCAAAACAAAGAAGCAACAAAAAAATCTATCTATTTCATCAGTGCATTCTTAATTACATGAACTGAATCTGAAGATGACTTAACACAGTCAAGTATTTGAATCAACATCAGATCTTTGATATTTTCATTTTATAAAAAGTAGGAAAAGCAAACAAAAACAAAAAAAAAATAAACCAGGAACCTACAAGAGCTCAACCCACATCTTTTCCTAACCCCATGGCATCCTCACCACCTGGCCTAATGGGAAAAGCAGTCTTCATTCACATTGGTTCCATTTATTGGTCTGCCCAGGGGCCCAGAATGGTCATAGAGGCACACGCTTGGGAAGGGGGGACACCATGGGAAGGCAGTCTCTTTCAATTAAAAAATTGAGGTTCTTTGTTAAATCTCTAGGTTTAATGTAACATTCATTATAAATTTCAAATAATCTCAACAGTCAACAAGTAAAACAAAAATTACTTAACAGTTATTCAGAGTACAGCAATTCCTATGAACCTTGATTTTTCTAACACAAGGCTCAATTGTAACCAGTGATTTTAGAGTTTCCTGTCTTAAGAATACTCAGTCACTATTGCTTACATATCCTCTAATCATTTCTCAGGACAATAAGGCTTCTCAGACAGTGTCCATCTGGTGGATCTGTGTAATACGCATCAGTTCAGTAATCAGAATTTTAGGAAGTTTGAAACTGGAAAAACTAGTGGGAAACATATTACTAGATTTTAAAAATTAAACAATGCAAATAATTTGCATTAATATTCCAATTTGGTTTGAATAACAGATCATGATGGGCAAAAAACCCAATTGTTTTCATATCCTGCTTGGCAAGTCTGAATATTGAACTGATAAATCTCACACATCTGAGTGACTCAAATAGCTTTTTCAAGTATAACTTAATTTTGTAATTTCTGAAAAACACAGACATTTTAACGTGCCTTAACACAAGCACACTTAACACTGGTGAATTTTAAGTGCTTCTACTTATCAGTTTAGTTTTAGTTTGTGAGCGAGAATGGCACTTGAGCAACCAGCTACCAGGTTCTGTCTGAGATGCCTACATGAATGTACAGCTAACTTAATTCATTTACTGTTTAGCATCTCTCTAATAAATACTTGAACACATTGCAAATAATTTACTTCTTCCAGAGTTATATCCTCCATCACGTCGAGGTCCTTTGGTGTGCTCCACAATCACCCTCTCTCCACACAGATCTTTCCCATTCAGATCATAAACAGCATCATCTGCATCACGGGGATCATCAAACTCTACAAATCCGTACCTTTACAAAGACAAAATCGTTGTACTTACTTTAGTTGATAGTTTCTCACCTTAACACTCTGCTTGCCTCATTTACAGATGCACAATAACCTCCAAGTCAAGTTTATTCACATTATGTACATACACAAATATATATATATATATATATATATATATATATAATTTATATGGTATTTGTTTTTACATTATACTGTTGTGAAGCTTTTATAGTATAGTGTACAGCTTTTATAATTTACTGTTGAATAGCGTAGCTTTTATATTACACGGTTGTGTCGTTTTTATTCTATTGATTATGGTGTTTCCTTTGTTCTGTCCACAATTCAAATTTCCCACCTGTGGGAATAATAAACAGTTATCATATCACATCTTATCTGAAATATACATATAATCTACTAAAACAGTAGACAAAATATATACAGGGCATCCTGATTTACTATTCTCAATCCTCTAGCACACCAAGGACGCCAACTTTATACAAGTACATAATTAAAAACATGTTATAGAACACTGAAAAAGATATTTCAGCTTCACATTAAAGTCTACATTAAAACAACAAACCAAAAACAAAACAATGGAGTCCACGAACCTACTAGCTCAACTAAAGTTGCCATAAACTTAAACATGTTATTACATAGTACTAATCCTTTTAAAACAGAACACATCGAATTCTTAAACGCAAAAAAACCCTTAAAAGCTACTACTTGAAAATAGATCCCAGTATAAACCTTATAAAAAATATTTTGGGGCATAACGAGCAACGTAGCATACTAGCCGGTGTGCTACAAAATGTGCAGGATATCCACCGTACCCGTTTTTAAGGTCCACCTCCAAAATCTTCCCATAGCCCTTAAAAAACTTCTCCACGTCTTTCTCCCTGGCTCGGTAGCTTAACTTTCCGATGTAAACTCTAGACATCTTTGCGAGAGTCTAATGAATGGAGGCTTGCGTCTGGGTTAGCTCCGTTAGCTGCTAGCTGCTAACTGCTCCAGGAGAAACAGAGGAGAGACCTCGAGTCAGAGATGTGCGCATGTGCAGTCTTAAAGGGCACGTGTACTGCTTGTGACCTACACTATGTGGACAAATGTATTGGGACACCTCTTCAGATGGCCCCTTACTTCCAGGGAAGGGCAACTTTGTGGACACATTTGGGCAAGGCCCTTTTCTATTCCAGCATGACTGCGCCCCAGTGCACAAATCAAAAAAGTTTGGTGTGGAAAAACTTGACCTCAACCCCATCCAACACCTTTAGGGTGAACTGGAACAGAGATTGTGAGCCAGGCCTTCTGCACCAACATACATGCTCTACAGAATTAATGGGCACAAATTCCCACAAAAACACTCCAAAATCTTATGGAATGTCTTCCAAGACTTTCTTAAAATAAATGTGGACAAACTGCTTTTTTAATGTTTTTGGTAAAATGCTAGCAATTCATTACCATTGGTTTCGTTAAATATGTTTTCTTTTCTTGTTGCTTCCCTTTGTTCCTGATTACACATATACAATACATATAAATGTGCCATTATTTAATTCATAGACTGTCCTGAAATGTGTCTGTCTATGACTTTCTATTAAATCCACTGCCACATTGGACTGGTGTATGATGCTAAGAGTCAGGATTTGAGCTGGATTTGAAACACCAGAAAAATTAAAGAGATCAGTGAGGTGTAAAGTGTCAATTTGAATCATATGTGAACACACCACAGGCCTCTAGCTGTAAGACATCTTAGTAGTTTAGGCTATGTGAGGCACCTCAGCAGTGACAACAGTTCAGATGTCTTCAGATGGATGTGGTTTGGGGGAGGATGCTGTTTCAGTGGAAACTGAAGAAGAAACTGTTTGTGTGCCTGCTGGCTTTTAGAGCCCTGAAGAATTGTACAGCTTTTGAAAAAAGTCTTGAAGAGAAGAGGAGAAGCAGGAGAATAGGGGATTCTGTTTCTATAGCATTGTGATTGTTGGAGAATGCAGTTTCTTCAGGTGCCTCAAGGAAATTACAGGCTTTTGTGCATTCCTTGTGAAGTAGTTTTCATCCTAATGTAGTTTCTGTGCCTGGTAATGCTGAAAATTACTAGGCATAGAAATGTTGACAATGGAAATCTTCTATGATTTCCACAATAGTAGCCTTTTTCTGGCATAGCATGATACACAATATGGACAAAACATTGGGACACACCTGTTTTTAGGTTTGGGATAGACTCCTTGCTTTCAGTGAAGGACTGTCTTAATGCTTCAACATAACAAGACATTTTGGACAAGGCCATGCTTCCAACTTTGTAAACAATTTGAGGAAGAACCTTTTCTGTTCCAGCATGTCTGTGTCCCAGTGAACAAAGCAAGCTCCATAAAGACATGGTTTAAAGAGTTCATTGTTGATGAACTATCCCACACAGAGCCCTGATCTCAATCCCATCCAACACCCTTGGGCTGAACTGGAACGGAGCCAGGCCTTCTCATCCAACATCAGTGCCTGACCTCATAAACGCTCTACAGAATGAATGGGCACAAATTCCTACAGAAATTCCAAATCTTGTGGAAACCATTCCAAGAAGAGTGAACGCTGTTCCAGTTGGAAAGAGGTGACCAACTCCATGTTAAAGTCTATGTATTTGAATGAAATATAATTAATGTCCTTGTTGGTGCAATGGCCAGGCGTCCCAATACATTTATCCATACAGTGTAGTTTACTTCCTTACGGTTTCCTAACAGTTCTTATTGCTGTTTGTAATTAGACGTATAGGACTGCAGGCATCTGCATGTTTGCAACAGTCTTGCATCGCCTTGCCTCACTCTTTCCTGTCCCTCCCTTTTTACAATTAACACATGGTTTTGGACTTTGACACATTCTCCCCCATATACTTTCTGTAGTCTTCTCACACACCGCCCATGTCCTGTCATACCACTCAGTACCCACACTTGCTCCTTTATCCTCATGTGGTTGATTTATCAGTATGTATTTATACTCCTGTCTGTGTAGAAGTTGTTTTTGTTGTCAGTCATCTGCAACTCTTCTCTGTTCATGTAAATTTATGTTGCTGTTGGGTGTTCTTTGCTTTTTCTTTGTAGTCTGTTTGATGAATGACATCTGTGAGTGTTTCCATCCCTGTATGCACCCTCACATTATAAATCTAAAGTGCAGTAAAGGAGAGTGCTCACAACCACATGATGCAGCTGTGCTGACATCTTAAGTGCTGATAGCTTTAAAATAACAAGAAGCATGTAAATAGAACAAAATCTAGAATATTTATACTATGGCCATCAATGATCAGTTCATTATTAGTAGGAACAGCACATGCATAGAAAGATTTGTATTCAAACTCTATTAAAAGCTATTCAAACCTATTTAAACATCACTTCAGTGTCTGGATCAGCTTGAAATGGAATGTGATCTCTCTCCTATGACAGAACAGCTCTACATTTTAGGTAGTATTGAAATGTGGCATACTTGCGAAACCAATATTTTACAGTATAAAAGCCCGAATTTTTGCTTTATGTCTGGTGAATTTCCATTCCTGCCTGGGTGCCAGAGGTAAAAGAAAAAATTCTCAAAGCCTTTCATGTGTGATCCATCTCATCGAGTCTGAAAAGCAAACTGAACATAGTCCAGCAGTGTATTATTACTGTCATTTCTGCAAAGTTGTTCATCAAATGTACTTAATACACTGGGTAAGATTTCTTATCAAAAGTCTGTTTCATTGCAATTTTTGATGTTTCTTAGTCAAGTTTTGCTGATTCAGAAAAATCACAACAGTTTTTTCCTACCTTCAGTGGTTCTAGAGATAAACTAAATTGTAAGTTGTCACTGATGCGTGTCTCTCGCTCAATGCGTGAGAGTTAGCAACCCTGTACAACAAACAAACAACAAATTAATATGTAAAAAGTTGTAAGTAGAACAAAAGACTGTCAGCCGAGTCGCTAAGTTTAGTTTGTTCAAAAAATGACGTTTCCAACTAAACCCTTGAAGCAACATGAAAATAAATGCTACCACTGAAATCAGCGGGCCGAGATTGTATAAGAAACACTACAAAATGTAATGAAACAAATTTTTGTTGCCTGGTGATATCAGAGCCTCAAGTTCACTACAAATGTGATGGAAATTTCCTATAAACTATTCATTGATTAATAAATTGATTTTCAGTCTCCTTGTTGGGTACCAGTTGGGTAAATGCGACTGATTTCACAAACATAAAACACACAGAACGGGATCAGTTTCATTGTGTCTGGTTTTGATATGTTTTGTGACATAGATGCATTTAGGTAAAAAGATTCTTTAGCCCTGGTAAAAACAAAGCATTTATTTCTAAATGCTATATCTTTATATGATATCAAGAAACAATATACTGTAATAAAAAAATATTTTAGTATTTAATTAAGGTATATTGCCCTTTCTTCATCTAGTCACATACATATATATAAACTAACTAAGCAATTACCAATTAAATAAAATGGTAACAATGCTTCCGTGGAAATTAATTGTCATTTTTAGGGAAAATATCAATTATAAAAGCAATTACACCCATTTTACATACTTTTAATGTTTGCTTATTAATGATCTCAAATGTTTTCATAATAATGTGTTACTGCATCAGGAGCCGCAAGCTTTGGTTTGCTTTTCCAAGTTCCTCCTTTCCCTCTTTACTCTGAATAATATAACTGAACACCATCAAGCTCTGACTTTATGTGTTAAAATATTCATATTTATATGGGAGGGGGGAGGGGCCTTTTGTTTTTGAGGGTAATGGAGAGCTGTACTGTTGCCTTTTAGCACTAAAAGCATTCCTTCCAGTGTCAACCAGACACCTTTTCTGATTCGTCACCTTGTTCTTGGTTTTTACCAATTGTAACATCTTCTCTTGTGAAGAAGAATTGTACTTTTGCTTGATTAATAGATGAGCTGCTGGTTTCAAGTAAAGTGGCCTCTTCTAGTCACGTGCGAACACAGCACAGCACACAGTGTGAAATTCTTTCTCTGCATTCAACCCATTCACCAAGTGAAGCAGAGGGCTGCCAACAACAAGGGGCACCCAGGGAGCAGTGTGTGGAGAAGGTACCTTGTTAAAGGGTACCTCAGTGATGACACTAGCAGTGGTAGGATTCAAACCCACAACCTTCTGATTGCTGGGTCAACTCCCTACTCATTTGCTCAAGGGTACCATCCCCACCAGCCCCTTCCTGGTGGAAGCCCCCTGCTTCACTTGGTGAAATAGGGCAGCTGATGGCCTAGTGGTTAGTTAATAAAGTATTTATCAGCATTTTTCTTTACTTTGCTGTTATTTTTTGGGCCTGTAATTAACACACTATGTGCATCCATATTTCCATCATTATTTTACTGAAGCAGTTTACAAGCCACTGTCGTGATTAATTACTGGAGTCTGCTATTCCTGAATAGCTTCTCATCTGAATACCAAAGTGAACTCTTGCCACGAACTTCCACACTCAGATCTCAAGATTCTGGTTTTCTACTAGTCTCCAGAATTATAAAAGCTACAGCAGGAGGATGACATTTTTAATTTGAACCCCACTAGCTCTGGAAATCCTTCCAGACAGGGTTCCAGTATCATACACAGTCTCAGTTTTGAACCCTAGGCCGACAACCTACTTGTTTAATCAGTCTTTTGGCAATTAACGTTTTAGATGAAGGGTGTAGAGCTGGAAGGTGGTGGGCACAGAGAATTCTAGTAAACTGGAATACTGGTGCTGTCCCTCCACTCTTCATGTCCACACAAGTTTGTTGATGGTGAGGTGGGGGGTCTTTGGCTTGTCTTCTCAGAGAGGAACCGCTGCCGAGGTCAAACCTGGATGACCACCATCAGGACTCCGGGTCACCACCTCTTCCTGGATCCGCCATCTCTGGGGTCCCTCACACCAGTGTCCTCGACTGGCTTGGCTGCTTTGGACTGTCTGCATGCTTTCCATCCAAAGGCTGCTCAAAGCTCCAGCAGAGATTATTGTTCCTGTTGCCCTGAACTACAGACTCTCAAACTACTCTTCACACTGATTCCAACAAAAAATACCTCTGCTGACTCTAACGGTACCGATTCTGTCAGCCATAGATTGTTCAGCAGTGATTAAGTTTGTACACAAAGGGCTATTCTTTTCTACATAGAGACTCTCTTTCTCACCCTCTTGGCCAACCAGCGGAGGATGGGCTCTCCTTTTGAGACTTGGTTCTTCCCGGTGTTTCTTAGGCAGTTTATCCTCACCTCCATTGTCTCCATTTTTCCTTTATCTCCACTTAAGAATCAAAACCTTGTAGCTAAAAATAACTGTTGTTCATATCAGTTAAATAAATAAATAGGTTACATAAATAAAGTTTAACTGTGGTCAAATCGAAAGCTATTTTTGACAATAAAGACTTAACCAAGTGATTTGCAAAAATCTCTGGGACTACTTATACCACTGCTGTACTGCATGATGTCTATAACTTTGGGAAAAATGTACATTTCCAGATTTTAAAGTGATTCTCTTGTTGCTCTAAACAACATGTAGTAACCTATTCCCATCGCCATATTCAGTGTAAAAAAATAATTGCACGAGGGCCATGCTTGGGGAACTATTTTGAAATTGTAGAAAAAACAGCTTTTTAGTGATCCAGATTATTTGGCTCAGCTCACATAGAACAGCGTACTCTTTCGTCTCAGAGATGCTTCTTCACGCTACCACTTCTGCGTTTAATAATTTAGCTAAATATAGTGCTGTTTTAACCATTGTTTTGCACAGATTTCACTTACCGGTAAATTGTTCAATTTCATTATACTAGCTCTTATCATTTCCATGATTTCAATTGTTTGGTATAAAACATACATTAAATGTTTTATTTATACTGAACATTGTAGTTTCTGTATAAAGTTTTTGTCTCTTGGACAGGAGTCAGCCATTGCTCATTTCACTCACATGACTAATATGTTTGTATATTGTGACAATAAGGTGTGGAATGTGTAACCTCATGTGGAAGGAAAGTACATGGCATGGACAAAAGTATTGGAACACCTGACCATTACACCAACAGGGACATGACGTTGCATTCAAATACATAGACTTAGCAGAACAATCTACAATGCTCTTGGAAGGCTTTCCACAAAAATTGTGTTTCTGTGGTAATTTGTGTCCAAATGTTCTCTAGAACAAAATGTCTTTGTATGCTGATGCATTAAGCCCTTAATTTGCATATATTCTTCGCAATCATACATAATTCTTTGTAATCACATATTGTAAGAGAAAATCGGTATATTCAGTTAACTCTTTCTAGTTATACTCATGAAGGGTGATTCTGTTGGCCCTTGATTAAGGCTGCAGAAGCGCACATTGACATGATTAAATCAAGGTTGTTATTTTGCGTTATTTTAGCTAAAGAGTTCAGATTAGGTGTTTTGTTTAGACCAGAAAGCACTTCTTCAGGGTCGTCACCATCGGGAAGCAGGAGAGGCGCCATGGTTTCTGCCCATGTTTGATAATGGTCATTTTGAAAGTATAAGAAGTATAAGAACTTCAAGACTCCGGACTGCCCTGGGATGCGAATAGCTCTGTCCATTTGCAAATGTAATAAATCTTTGTTTTGAGCGAAGACTTTGTCTGTTTGCTGATTCTCCACCGCCCCGACAGTCCCAATACTTTTGTCCTCATTGTGGATTGAACTGTACTCTGTGCTGGCGGAAACCGAACCCTGCTCCTTTTAGGACCGGTTTATTGGGTGTGCCATGAGGTTCGATGGCGTCATGAGGAAGTCAGCTCCGGATACAGAGTCGGAAGTCAGCTGTTTGCAAAGAGTCTACAAACCGTAAAGAGCTGTAAACCCTTTTACCCACAGGAGAGATAAGCGAGAGACTCTGAATGAAGAATGAAGAATAAAGAAGACGAGGTTGACTGTACAATATATCTTTGCAACTATTGAACGGGACGCATTTTCTTTCTTCGTATAAGCTTTGTAATGATCAGAACTGGTAGGGAGCTGAACATTTATTGTCATCATTTATCCTCTTACAGATCCTCACGTCTTATCCACTTCTTCTAGGAACCTTGTTTCAGCATGATCTTAAGAATGAAGTACTAGAGTCTTGTATTGTACTGTACCTGTTCGGTTGTACTCAAACACATGGGATGTCTGGCCCCTTTTATTGTAGTCAGACATCAAGTTTGTAATTCCCTCTCCTGAAGACCACACCAATGGATATTTAACCAAGTTAACAGGTACATAAACAAAATTAATGCATTATCACTTCTCTAATACAATTACCTGGTACAGCAGCAGACCAGGATTCACCTCTGAAGCCATTCAGCTGAATCCACAGAAGGCCAGTGTTCCTGTCCGAGATGGAAGATGAAGTCTTTGATCAGATTATATATGTTGTCAATCATCTGGTCTCTTGGATCGCCACTCTTGCTATTGTATTTGGTGGTGTGGTCCCATACGTACCCCAATACAGAGACATCCAGAGGACACAGAACGCTGAGGGATTCTCCACCTATGTTTGCCTTGTACTCCTTGTTGCAAACATTTTAAGAATACTCTTCAGGTAAGCCATTTTGTTCCATTTTGCTGTAAAATAAATACTTTGCAGCAATGCATCACTATGCAACCATGTGAGAATGAGTAATTTATTCATTAGAACTAATACAGCTGCATTGTTCGAACACAAGGGTAAAACCAGCACCATTCAGTGAGCCACTCTATCACATTACACTACAATAAAATTATTTGGCAGACATTTTTATCTCATGTGACTAACTATATGAGGACACATTCAGGACAGTGTGAAAACCAGAGGAGAGTATTAAGTGCTAAATCTTTATGTAAGAGTAGTACAAGTAGAGTATTACGAGAGGTAACGTTCTTTGAACAGATGGGTCTTCAGGAGTTTTTTTTGAAGCTTGAGAAAGAGCCTACTGCTCTTGTCGGCTTTGGTGCCAGTGAGGAAGCACAAAGGAGAAGAGTCTGGACTGGCTTTGCTGTCCTATGCTACATGCCTCCTTCCTCCCAGCTCTAGTCCCAGTAGGTGATAATGAAAGCTGATGTTTTGTGAGATGGTTAAAAGAACAAGTTTGGTTCCAGATTTCTCTGCTATGCCTCCAGCCACTGTGCCTCCAGAGGTTCAGGCCTCGATGGCCCACAGTTTTGGTGGCACAAAGGCAACCCACAGAGTATTAAGCTGATGGTTTTAAAATGAAGAGAAAGCAAAAGTGACCATTCTGTCATACGTGAACACACCACAGCACACAGTGTGAACAGCACAAAATTCTTCCTCTGCATTTAACCCTTTCACCAAGAGAAGCAGCAGGCAGCCCGGGAAGCAGTGTGTGGGGACGGTAACTTGCTTAGGGTACCTCAGAGGTGCTTAGCAGTCTTGGGAATCGACCCCACAGGGCTACCAGCTATGGCTGAACAGTATATGCAGTGAACTTTATTGTTATCTCAACCATTTACACGTATACAGAGAGACAAAATGGTGAATCTCAGGATCCACAGTGTATATGTAGTACAACAAACATAAGACATTGTGAAATGAAACAATACAGTGCAAATAAGAAGTATAAAATAAGGTAAGGGTGAGATTCAACCTCTCCTGAGTGTGTGGACAGCTCACAGTGCATTTATAATGTGAGTAAAACTAAATTCGAACAAAATGTGCAAAAAGTATGACCAGTATAGCCAGCATAACCAGAGTGACAGTATAAATTGGCACGAGAAGAGTGAAAATAGCAGCCAGAGTATACATTTTTAAAGGTTTGTATGATCTTAGAGTACAGAGTATAGACAATATGACCAGTTTATGGACAGTATAACTAGTATACACAGTATACACCGCATAACAGTATGACCAAGCGTAGATAGCAGCTTACGTTCGGATTCTTTTGTGTATTCTAAGAATTGTCCAAACAGTATGGAACATATTACCAGTATACACAGTATAACAGTATCACCCAGGATAAAGATCAGGTTTCTCTCTGAGAACTATTCTGATCTTTACACACCATGCACAGCCTAGGTCTCATCTCTTAGTAAAATTCATGGATTCTTACATGTAACTGCAATGTCTTCCAGAAAGGTTTGGCCTTGTTCTCTGAAATGTTCTGTGTTTTCCAGGTTTGGGCGTTACTTTGAAGCGGCACTCCTGTGGCAGAGCATTATAATGATTGCCACTATGTTGATCATGCTGAACTTGTGCACTAGTGTTCGAGTGAGTACTGAACTCAGCGTCAAGCGTCGCTCATTCACAGGTAACTATTAACAAGCTCAGTTACAACTTTATGACCTTATTGTTTGAAGAGCATTTTTTTTTGCTAGTGCATTGTTGTATACATCATGTGGCCACAGGGTTGCAGACACCGACATTTTCTTCTCAAAAGAAGGGTCCCGATCATTCCAGGATAAGTGGATCAACAGGTCAATGCCCATTGGCTGCGGAGGTTCTATATACACCTCTAGCTGATGCTTCACCTTGGACATGGGAAACTCTTCTTATGTATCTGCTCTTGAAAATCATTCTCTGTTTGCAGTGCTTTTCAATGTAAAATCCATAGACAGTCTTACCGTTTCTCTAAACTGTGTGTGATACGTCAGCAGTTGGGTACTTCTAAACAGCTGGGTTTTATTAAGCAGGAGTGTCTGGATACTTTTGGACGTATACTGTATATTCAGATGGCCTTCTCTTACATGACCTCTGGCCATCTATCTGGAAATGAACTGCAATATTTGGTCAGTTGTTAGATACTCTACCACTGTTATTTATATTCCATGCTTATATACACTCTATAGTTTCTCTGTGTGAACACAGTACCTCTGTATCTGAGACTAAATTAGAGGGTATGTATCATCTGTGTTTCTACTTTCGCTAGGTGTTTTTTCCCACAGTGAATTTCGAAGCAAAATAAGGATGATATCTTATTACTGAGCGTGTGTATACCGTTCTGCTTCTGCTGCTAGAAGTAGCTTTATACATCACAGTAAATTCTTCAGTAAAAATCTCATGAGCAGACTATAGCGAAAGGCTTCTTTGTTGTGAGAGAAACTTGTTCAGCATGTTGTTACTTTATCATCTTATCAACCATTTTTATATCCCAGTATACTTGTATGTTTCTTAGGCCAGAAACGTACTTCACAGAACTATGTGATGCTGATGCTCTGAGATACCCAAATTGTTTAATGGATCGTTGTGTTCTAAACTGTGTCAAGACACAATTCTGAAGGCAATGCAAGAGCAAGCTGCATGACAGCAGCTATAACATTAAAACCACCTGCCTGATATTTTGTATGTCCCCTTTATCCTTCCAAAACAACACAAGAGGGCGCAAGACCTCTGGAGTGTGGTATCTGTCACCACATGTTGGCAGCAGATCCTTTTAAGTGTACGTTGAAAGAATGGGCCTACATGGGTCAAACTGATTTGCCCAGCCCGTCCCACAGATGCTTGAACCGATCGAGATCTGGGGAATTTCGAGGGCGCTTCCACATGGTGTAGTGAAAAAGGGATTCATTAGAACAGGTCACCAGTTCTTATTCTCATGAACCCATAATAGGCACATTTGGTGGTAGCCGAGGGTTAACATGGGCAGCCTGAGGCTATGCAGCCCCATACACAGCAAGCAATTTGTGCTGGAGTAGCTGTTCTCTGGGATCAGACCAGATGATCCCGCCCTTTGAAAGGTCCCATTGTAACGAGAGTCAGTGTAATTTACTTCACCTGTTGGTGGTTTTATTGTTGACTGACTGGTGTTCCTTCTACAGTCATGTGTAGTTGTCATGGCTGATTAACAGAGGATACGGTTCAAAAACCCTCGTCCTCCATTGCCCCCACTTATACGAGGGACGTTTAAACAGTTTCCGCACTTTGCTTATTTTCACTGGAAAAGGCAAAAGGGCAGTAATTGGGCATGTCTTGAAAGTGTCATGTGACTACTTTTGTCTGGCTAGTCAGATGTAATTTGTTTCTGAAATACAGTACTTGCATTTGTAAATATCATAAAAATACAATTAGATAAATAATTATATTTAATGATGTATATAAAATATATATAATTAGATAAGCATAAATGCAATTCTTATAATTAAAAATAACATACTTTTGTATTTTTGTTGGAAACGACTGGAAGAGGAGTAACTGGGCGTGTCTGAGAGTGTCATGTGACTAGTTTTATCTGGAAAGCCCAATGTAGTTCTGTAATTTGCTTTAAGGTTATAAGTGCAGAAACGTTTTGAATGTCCCTCGTATATTCACATACCTAGTGCCTTTTGTGAGTCTTCACATTAAATAGATCATGGGTGCTATCATGTATGCTCTCTTTCATAAATAAGTATGTTTCTGGCCTTAATGTAACGTGATCTTCAAGAGTATTTGTTACTGAATTTGATTCTCTCTCTTCTTATGTGTGGAGTCTAAGATGGAAATGATTCAAAACTAAAACACCTGCTGGACAAACCTTTAACTGTGTTGCTGTAACTAAATGAAGTTGAGGGTTTTACAGTAGATGAACCGGTAGGCCATGAATGCTGTCTTGTGATGAAACACAGAGGAATACATCCCACGATAATGAGAGAAAGCACTATATATGTGTTTCATGTGCTGAATTTTAGGGCTCACAGATTCACATTTTTTTCACATGTTCTCCAAAAGCCTCTCCCTTGCCTTCAGCAAATAGGATCGTATGATTTTTTTTTGAAAAGTACGTGTCCATGGTTAATAATGTCAGTACAGTCCTAAACATACAAATCAAGTTGCGCTTCAAAATATTTGAGAAGGTTTCCGTTTACCTTGTGAGTCATAATGGAGAAAAGTGTGGCTCTTGATGTCTACCACTTTCCTCAGTTTTATGCGTCTGTTTGCATCCCAGAGCAAGGAGGGAAACAATGTTTTCTTCTTTCTTTCTCTCTTTTTTTCTCATTTCTCTTTGTGTCTAAAGCAACAGACAATAAGGACGAGGAAATCAAAGTTCCTAAGAAGTTCTTTCTGGGTATGTACTGATCGGTTTGCCGTGAAATGCTCGTCATCTATCATTCCCCACTCCTTCTCCATTGTGCTGTCTTTTATTTTCTATCCAGCCTCATGGGCATAGCACGGTCTTCTGTAAATCTCATCGTCCCATTAACCCATGCTGATTCTCAACACCTATAGCCCTATATCGACTTGCATGTTTCTCAAATGATGTACCAAAGGTTTCTGTAGGTGTGTTGTCAATGACATATTTAATAGTGATTTAAAACAAGTAGTTCTAGCCAGCGCATCAGTATGTTTTCGGCAACATCTGTTGTTCATATTTAAATCATATGACCATATTGAAAACAAAAACATGTCATTGACAACTTGTTAGTTATCATTGATTCTTTTTAGTGTTCTCTTCCTTAATTGCTCCTGATTTATTCACATACAACAGTGGAAATGTTGAGTGCGTACACTTTTTACCCACTAAACCTTTCCTAGCATACTTTCAAGAGCAACCTATTGAACCTATGAAATACATTTAATTTGATAAATGGAGTTTGTCGACTTTGTGTTGGTTGATTTCATTAATATAAATAATAAATAGCACTGATGCTGTTTTGTCTGTTGCAAAGATGAAAAAAGGCTTTTTAATAATATGAAATAATATGAAATTGTCCCCTCAAAGTGTGAAGTTTGTGTATGTATGGTCAGAGGGGCCCAATTTCGCTGCATGTAACCATGTATGTGACAAATAAAGGCTCATCATGATCATTATCATCATTAATGTACTGCTAACATTCATAAGATGTCTCCTTATTATAAAGGTAGCACTATGAATATCTTTCATTACAGTCAGTTGTATCCTCTATACACACCTTTTTGCAGTGTCTTGAGTTTTACATTGCCAGTAGTTGCATTGGTCTCTGCATGTACAGCAGGTGGCACTGCAGCACTTACTTTATCTGTTGTATAACTGACACAGATGTTTTCTTTTTTGGGGGGATGCAAGCAGATTTTGGTTGGAGCTCTTTGTCGTTTTCTAACCAAAGCGACATTTAATATCAGTTTGAGTGTTCTGCGTCGTGAGAGTTCAAACAATCCTGATTGTTTTTCTTTATACCTCAGATCATTTTTGAGCTGATTGAAGGACAGTAAAGTGATTTGGATCAAAATACACTCCCTGGTCCAGTGGAGACGTGTTGTAAACCTGTCTAGGTGTCAGATGCTTGATTTTGGTGTTCTTTGTTTAGATACCAGAATTTATTGACTCATGTTAACAAAAATCATAAAGCTTCCGTTTGCATTTTGCATTCTTTGTTGCAACTGTTTGTGAAAAATGGTCTCTGTTCTCTATTTCACATCTACTCTCTTTCATTCTGTATTGGTTGTATTCCCAGCTATTTCTGTACTATATGTCCAACTGTGTTGGGGTGGATGTGGGTCAGATTGGTGGATGCTTTGTGAATATATGTGTTTCAGTACTGGCTTTAACTCTGGTACTCTTTGCTCCCTCATAGCTTAAAGGCTTTACTGCATTTTTAGGCCGGGTTGTCTGAACAGCATCCCTATGTATAAAAGAACAATTTATTTCTCTCACTTTGAGCAGTGGCAACGTGTGGACTATTAGTCTGGTCAAAATCCACAGTGCAGAGAAAATCACATTGGGTTTTTGTTGTGGTTGGAAACAGCCATCTGCAATATGTTTCTTGTCTGATGCAGTGAATTCAGTCTCACTGATGGATTTTAATCTTCTATATTCTGATACCTACAGAAACTACTAAGCTTTGGAAATTAGGTATAAGATTGGCTATGGATAGGACTGATCTCATTACACTTCGAGGCCATTATTCACTAATCCTACAAGCTCTTTCACTGATCTGTCCATTTATTCTCATAACAATAGGAATAAAGCTCATATCTATCTATATCTCGCCCTAATTGCATCCTACCATGGAACAGCCTCGCTGCGTATGTTACAGTTTCTTATAACAAATGTAAAATAATGTGTATTGACAATTGCAGTGTATTTAAAAACTACCAAACTGGATAGAACTGTGAAGAAGGCTTGGTTTCAAAATGCAAGGTGTACTCAAATTACAGAAATGTATGTCTCTATAAGACTCTAAGAGCGCATGAAAAGATTTCAGGTAAATGTTTATCAGTGTGGACGATCACTCACATTTACAGTAGTGCTTGTGAACCCTTTCAAATTCTCTCTTGACAGTAGTTTAAAAGAACCCAGTAAAAGAAATAAATAACTTTTTTTTTCAGTGGCTTGTTGAAGTGCTTCAACATTGAATTTCTTTGTTGGCAAACATAGTTTAACCCCTGCTTTAACTCCTGCGGTTCCCATGAGCAGCAGAGGCATCAACCTGTAACTGTTGATCAGTCTTTGACTTGGAGGAATTATGGGCCATTCCTGCTTACAGTTATGGTCTTTCATGTTCGAAAGCTGGAATAAGGTCTACTGCATTAACATTGACTTATTGTCTTGCAAGATCCTTCAGCTGTGTAGTGATGAACAGGCTTTGATAGTGAAGACTCAGATTCATATTTTCAAAATTGAGCGAGATAATCCACACTAATGACTACTTATCATCCAATTGACTGAACCTCCTTACCTTACTTATGCCCTGTACAACACTGATCATTCTATAGGTCAGCATGCATTTGCCAACACACAATGTTCCTTTGTTCAGTCAATAAAAAAATTACACTTTTTTTTTTTTTTACAAATATTTGTAATTACACCCAGTCAGTCTATTTCTTAGTGCTGGTCAAAAGCCTGGGTAAATGGGGAGGGTTTCCCCAGGAAAGGTGTCTGGTCTAAAATTTTCCCAAGTCAATGTTGTACAAGACAGTAGTGAGACCGGCCATGTTGTATGGTTTGGGGACTGGCACCGATGGAAAAAACAGGAAGCAGAGCTGGAGGGAGCTGAAAATGGTAAGATTTGCTTTGGGACTGACGAGGATAGACATTAGATTAGATTCCTTTTGGAGGAAAAGTCAGAGAAGCGTGGCGAGACTCTGCGTGTGTTGGGAGGAGGATGCTGAGTAGAGACTGGGTGTGTTGGGAGGAGGATGCTGAGGAGAGACTGAGTGTGTTGGGAGGAGGATGCTGAGGAGAGACTGGGTGTGTTGGGAGGAGGATGCTGAGGAGAG
>JBBPDE010202578.1:0-15878 GCA_037974605.1 Nannopetersius ansorgii
CATAAAGACATAAAAGACATGAGAGACATGAAAGACAACACAGTGCAGCAACAGTGACTAGCAACAGTAGTCTTGAGCTGTATAAAGTACAGTAAAGTGACAGTGCCATGTAAAATGACAGTGCAGTGTAAGTGTAATCATGACTTTAAAAGAAAGTCTCATAACCATGGTATTGCATTGTTTTGATGGCCGGGGAACACTGGGCTGTGTGTGCAGTAGTAGCTATTTTGTAATGTACATATTTTGCAGATAGTTTCTTTCAATAACTTATGGCCCTGTGGTTAGGGAGTTGCTCTTGTGATTGAAAGATTGTGGGTTTGAATCATAGGACTGCCAGTAGCACCTGATGTGCCCTTGAGTAAGGTACCATGCCCCCACACTGCTCCCTGGACACTGTCTTGCAACTGCTTGACTTGGTGAATAGGTTAAATGCAGAGAAATAATTTCACATTTTTCTCACTGTGTGCTATAGTGTGTTCACGAATGACTATCTGGGTCCACTTTACTTTTAAAGTTCTGTAATTCATTCCCAAATGTTAAGCTTGATGCTGAAAATGTTGAGCATATATACTCATCAGACCACACTCTGAAGAGACCAGGGGTTATAATTTATGCTCCTTGTGTATAAGTGGCTTGAAAAAATGCTATAAATTTCAGATTTTAAATAATGATTTTGTTATCATATATGAGTGTTCATTTGAATGGTGTAGTTATTAGTGCTGTCTAGCAACTATCTGCAGCAATGTTTGTACAGGGGACCCTTGGGTTACAACATAGTTGCATTCCTATGACAGTGACATAGAACGAATTGTGTTCATTGTGTCTTTTACAGGTTGTGTTTGAGAGACACTATCAACAGGAATAAATTACTTTGTATGTGTTCACTCACATACTTGGCCAATAAACGTGATTCTGATTTTGGTGTAAGTTACTTACCTATCCCAACACAGTTGTAAAATCATAATCTAGAACATAAAACACAACTAAGCCACAGAAAAAGGAAAAGGTTACTGCATATTCTTCCACTGTGTGCAGCCAAATTAGCTCTAGTGTAAGCCGGGGGGAGTTTAGATGAGGTTTAGTTAGGCTCAGACTGCCTAAAATAAGTTAATACCTTTTGGGGTTTTTTTTGTTTGTTGCCGACAACGCCACCCAGTGGTTAAAAACCTGGGACTCTATAAATTACTCATCAGTTCAGTAAGGGAGCATACAGATTCGTTTTCCCGGATTGAGCAACCACGACAATAAATAGTATTTCAAAGCTTTAATAACTCAACAGATAAAGAAAACCCCTAAAACGACAACAGTACTTAGTCAAAAAGAAAAGAAGAAAAATAAGAAATAGCAGCAAGGGAGATCAGTCTAGGCAATGCACACTCTAGCACAGCTTCTCTTCGTGCTCTGATCACAGCATCTTTGGTCAGTTGTTCTTTCGAGCTGCTGGTGTACTTTACTTCCCTCGTGCCTTCCCTTGGTTTCGCCCCGTGCTTCCCCGCTGTTCCGCTGCTCGTTTCTTGCTTGCGTTCCTTCCCCTCATGCCCTGTGCGGCGCCATGTTTTAAGTCCCGGGCTCCGCCCACACATCGCCCTGATTCGCTCACACCTAATGCAGGTCAGGTGGTGTCACTGAGTTTTCTTGAGGAGTGTCCATTGGGGAATAACACACGTGTAAGTCAAAATAAACACAAATAACACCCAAACCTTAATGCACAGCAAAAAATCCCATGCAAAAAGTAAAAAAAGGAAAAAACACGACACCATACGTTTCCCACCCGGTCACACTAGCACTATCTGCGTAAGCCAGAAAACTCGCATCTAAATTTTTTAAAGATTTTTAAATATCAAGGGGGAGTCTTTGTCATACCAAAAATTTGAAAATTGTTTGAAAATGCCAGTCGCCCTTTTAATTGTTTGGTTGGATGTACTAATGTAAGAGAACCATACATAATAAAATCTGAATTGCAATTTCATTACATTGTACAAACTGCTGCTAAACAAAAGTAAGGGTGAAGGCTGTTACATGCCCAGTGTGTGCATCCCACCCACACAAACACATATGCAAACACACATACAGACTTTACTCCTCTCCAGACAGGTGTAATTACATGCTATTTGTAAATAAATTAAAACTACTTTTCACTCAGTGCCTAAAAGAAAATCAATTCCTCAATCAATTATTTCTGCATAAGGTTGCTCTACCAGGTCCCTCCTTCAAATCCATCAAGTGCTGGAAAACAGAGGAATTGGCAGAAAAAAAAATGATTAGAGAAAGAAGGGGTGAGAGGTTGTGAACCAGAATTTGCATAATTCATTAGAACATAATTGGTTATAGTGTGTCATTCATATTTTTAAGATTAAGACACACAGAGAGAATGCCACTGTCTCTCTCTCTCTTCATATCACTGTGAAATATTTTGGTTTTTGATCCTGAAAAGTTAAGCAACCTGATTGTGTTTCATTCAATCAAAAATCCTAATAACAGTTCATTACTGTTCTGTTTGTTTATTTACCAATTACCAATTTATTAGTATAGATTTTATAATGCTATTGCAATGCTCTTATTAAGTTTAACTAGGTGCTCATTACTGCTTTTAGAAGATATTTTAACTAGATAACTTGGTCTTGCACCAGTTTAAGTGGGCTTTTCTTGGGAACCAAACTCAGTTTTCCATATCCTCTGTCTTTTTTTTTTTTTTTTGCTTTTTTGTGGCAATAAATATATAGCCCAAGTAGATCAGGGGTTATGCCTCAAAAACCGCTCACCTCGCTGTGGTGTCCCAATACCTTTGTCCTGCGACCTTCCGAGTTGCATATCTTGGAGAGAAATTTAAATTAAAAGAGGCGAATACAGGTTTAACTTTACATTTTCTTTAAGTGTGATGCATTAAACTGAGTTTAAAATTAAGCGAAAGTGTTCTGGGTGCAAAAAAAGGCATTTTTTTTAAACCAAAATTTTTCATGCAGTTTTTCACTATATGCAGGTGGTCTTGGAAGCCTGCTGCAGTATGACTGCTCTGTGTCCATGTTTTAAACATTTTCCCCCTATTTTCAACAGTTATCTCTGTTGTTTATTTAGTATTAGTAAGATGCGCTCTGTGTAAACATGTGGGTAGAGAGAGTTATTTCAATGTTTCTTTTGTGTATGAGTCCTTGTTTTGGCTTGATGCACGCTGGTAATGCTAATGCTAATGATAATGCAAATTTCCTCCGGGATCAATAAAGTTTTCTGATTCTGCTGATTTATTTCTTCTGGCTGCTGCCGTTTGAATCTGTGGCAAATGCAGATCAAAATCCCCCATGGAGTGTTTCAGTGTTTCTCTTGTTTTCCTTCTTAAAGCTCTGTACTTTTATTACTGTAAATTAAATTAAAAGTGGAGAATATGGGTTTACCTTTACAAAGGTGTTGCATTTAATTAAAGTGTTCTGGGAGCATATTCAGGGGGCATATTTACACTATAAAAATAATAATTTTTAGGCATATAGCTGAGATGACAGTAATGTTTATTTTGACATTGACTATGTATTTTTGCATGTATGTATTTATTTATATTTTTCTTATTTATTTATAGTTTTCTTTACAGGTAGAGGCTAAGCTGCTAGGAAGCCAGCTTAACTGAAAATAAATAGATTATTTACTCCTACAACATTTTTATTGAAGTGTGTGTGTGTGTGTGTGTGTGTGTGTGTGTGTGTGTGTGTGTGTGTGAACTGTAAATGTGTTTATTTGCATTTTGTTGAAATGGTAGAGAACCTTGTGATTCACCTCACTGTGCTCAGGACAGACAAAATCACAAATCTTCACTAAATGGAGCATGTTTAAAAAGACATTTCTAGTTTTGACCCCCATATGTATGCACAGAGTGAATGTGTGTGTGAAAAGACATTAATCAAGTGCTTCTGACACACCTTCTCATTAATCATTCTATTCAGAGAGAGATACCAAGAGAGAGCGAGAGAGCGAGAGAGACAGACAGACAGTGTGTGTGTTTGTTTGTGTATTAAATGTCTGTGTCCACAAATGTATGCACTGTATTTAAAAGTAATACATTGTTGTTTTACACAAAAAACTAAGCAAAATATTTTGCTCATGGTTTATTATTGCTTTCAAGGTACCTTGTTTTTTTTTTATAAATTAAGGTACATTTAAATGATGGCAATGTGTAATGGTTTTATTATATTAAATTATATTTAACCATTGCAAGTAAAATTCCTGTTCCTGGTTGTGTAAGAGCCATGGAGATTGTGTTGACTTAAACAAATAACATATCTATTAACTTCAGTGAATTTAATTCCCTCCACATTTTCTGTGTTCTCCTGTCTCCTTACCTTCCCAACCCAGCTCAGCAAGGGGATGTTAATGAGCTTCTTATTTGGATAAGGTGTGCTGGAAACAGGGGAAGGACTAAAATGTGCCAATCAGGGTGGCTCAAGGACCACAGTTGGATGTGTGTTCTGGGAAACACCACAAAGACAGCAAAGACTGACCTGTAGTGAGGCCTCTCCTGGGCCCTGTTTTGATCCAGTGTGCCTTAGAAAATGTTGTACACACAGCCCAGGGCAAACCACACACCTGCCAACACAGCACTACCTGAATGAGAACCACCCCCACATCACCAGGAATGCATACAGAATTAATTAACGAATCAACACATGTTGAAGTTTTAGTTGCTGAGTAAACAGTGCTGTCTAAAAGTCATAGGACTCTGACAAAAGACTGAAATTCAGCCGAAGTAATTTTTAAATATATGGTTATGAAGTGAGGGTTATATATGGTAACACATGTGGCTTTAAGACAGTTTTCTGAAAATGTAAAATTAAAGCTGAGCCAAGAAGTCCCCTCAGGTATGCCCTGAAATGATTTTTCCATCAGACAGTTGTTGTTCATTATAATTCTACTGTATCACAAGTTAGCATTAGTGATACAGATTAGCTGTAGTGATCTGAGTTTTGCAGCATATCAGAGTTATGTCCATGCCTTAAGTGTTTTGTCATTATTTGCATCAATTACAATATTATTTAAACTTTTATTAGTACTGTTGCAATACTCCTACTCCCAATGTTACTACTAAACTGATAATGATAGTAACCACATATGTACCTATTAATTTAATCTTACATTCTGCAAATGTCATAGTTATGGTTTCAGTTAAGTGTAAATCCAATGTACTGGGTTATAGACACACTCAGTGGAACTCCACAGGCCTCTATACATGACACATTTCCATGTTTTTCCGACAACAGCATATTGGACTCATGCCATTAAGTAATTATGGTAACACTGCATGAGCTGCATTAGGTAAGTTGAAGCTGAAGAAAACATGAGTGTTTCATGTGAGCAGTCCACAGCCGAGTTATTCATTTGTCTTTGCATAATGAACCGCATGCATGTTTTCTTCTCTTGCAAAGTTTGCAGTCTGACAGTCTGATAGCAGTGTGTTCAATTTCCCACCATGCTACCCTTTCTTTAATGTCAGTCTTCTTTTATCCCCACTGGTTTGAATGTCAAGGACTATGTATGCGCATGCAGGTTCTCTTGATTATTTACAAATTTCACTTAGCTTGGAATATGTCTAGAACATGATGAGATGAAACACACTTTGCAATATGAACATGCTGCCCATGTGTGATTCTTTATCCATGATTGTAAAGTGGTATTCAGCAAAGCAAACTTTACGTATGTGTTTACAGCATTTAGTAGGCACTCTTATCCAGAGCGATGTACATCAGTGCTTAAGTAGTCTGTTGTTCATACCTGTAAAACGATACTAAAATCAACACCTGCTTTTTATCAAGTTACTGCCAGCCAAGTTACACATCTTAAACCCTGTGAAAAGAAAAAAAAGTCATAAGTTAATACACAAGTAAGGACAAACAATTAAGAGGGTAAATAAAGAAAATGATGTATAAGAGATAAACGAGAGGACTGGTTAGTCACCAAGGTGCTCCTTGAAGAGGTGGGTCTTCAGACGATGCTTGAAGACAGCAAGGGGATCTGATTTCAAGAGGGAGTTAGTTCCACCACTGAGGGGCCAAGACTGAAAAGTGTCTTGATGAAAGTCCTCCTCTTCTTTTGAGCAACAGAGGTTCAAGACGAGCGGTGCTTGAAGCTCCGAGAGGACGAGAAGTGACACACTGTGAAGATGTAGCTTCAGTGGTGAGGAAGGGCCAGATAATTTTGATGTTGTAAAGAATGTATCTGCATGTCCTGGAGAGGTGGTCAATGTGTGACAGGAATGATAGTTCTTCTTCTAGCATGACACCAAGATTTCTTACCTTCTTTGAAGGGACAAAAGTTGATAATGGCCTCCATTTGATGAAAAAAAAGCTCAGTTTTGCTGGCATTCAGCTTGAAGTGGTAGGTCACCATCCAAGAGGAGATGTCAGTGAGACAGTATGAGATGCTAGTCAAGACCTGATCATCACTGGAGGGAAAAGAGTGAATAAGCTGAGTGTCATCTGCATAAAAGTGATGCAAAAAGCCATGTGTTCTCTCCAAGAGAGCCAGTATATAGAGAAAAGAGAAGCGGTTGAAGGACCAAGCCCTGTGTAACAGCAGTGGGCAATCTTCAGACAGAGTGTTTCTCTTCAACCTTCCTGTAGTGTTCGGGTCAAACCGATTTACAAATTAAAACACTTTGTGTTTTAGATATGATTGCCTCAAGGCCTTATGATATCCTCCACACTATGAACTTGAACATATAAAAGTGATGATCACCCCTTTCATTGAATTTTGAGTGTTTTAATCAACCTTGTTACACCTGTGGTGTTCCTGGTCACAAGTGACAGCCATGGGCTGCCTATATTCATCCATCAGACAGAAAACATCCCCATACACACCACCCCAACTCACTCAGTCACTCACTCACTCCACACACTCCACTCACAGACTGAACAATACGGGTACACCTCTCTTTCCCATGCTTTGTGCCTATACCCCATGTGAACCACACCTTCCAGACTAATCGATGTATCATCTTCACACAGACCCCATATAAATAGCTTGATGTTTGCTTTGCGCTCTTTTTACTCTGAGCACAATAAGTTGGTGACTGACCAAGCGGTTATCTGTCGAAGAGGTTCTGGCCCAGGATTTTGGACATGATGAAGAGGGCACTGAAATTGAACCAGAGATAGAGGAGGATGTCTCAGAAGTGCAAGACAGCACAGATTTTGATCCAGATTTTGAGGAGACTAACCAGTGGAGAGGGAGAGGCACCCGAAGAACAGGCACCTGAGGAGACTTTCCAGTCCAAGAGACACTTGCTCTGGTCTTCATCCCCCAAGACATAGGAAGTAGAGCAAGAGTGGAAAACATAAAGATGATGCCAGAGCCAACATGGTATGTGACATCTCGTATGGATGACATAAACTCTTTATACCAGAGTCCATCGAGGGAATTATACGAGCCCCAAACTTGAAACAGGGGAAGAGTTTCAAGAGGAGAATTTTCCTAGCAGAGTTGGGGAAAGCTTTGGCGACTCCTCTTATTCAATGGTGCCAGCACATTCCCCAGACACCAGCCTCTGCCAGTCTGGTTAGGAGTGCGCAAACCCCAGCCCAAGCCGCTACCCTGGCTGCTCTACCCCAACAAGGACATGGGCAGAAAAGGGATTGCTGTGAGCTCTGTGTCCCTACAGACAACAAAACAAGCCTGAGATGCTGCAAATGTGATGCCTATGCAAGACCCACACTGACCACTCATGTGCATGAATTCACACACACACACACACACACACACACACACACACACACACACACACACACACACACACACACACACTATATTCATTATGTAATACATTTTCAGTGCCTATTTGTATTTTCACTGCAGTTATTTTATGTTTAAGTCTAGAAATTTGTGTTAAACACTACTTTGAGACATTGTTCACAGCTAAAGAATGTTGAATTAAAATTTGGTGGTGAAAAATGAGTTTTGTGCTAATTTAAGAGCAGTTAAAACAGACCGGTCAATTTTGACCGGGAACACTAAAATATGTGCACGTGAATAGCTAAATTTGTCTGAGGTATAATGAGTAGGAAGCAGGTAATGCGGTTGCACTGGGGTTCATGACAGTTGGAGACCCACGAGTCATCTGTTTTATAGTTGTAACATCACCAGTAGCTGACCGCTACAGGCCACCAGTGGACTACATTTAATGGGACTTTTATGTTGATTGGGGGTGTGGTCTCACCCCTGGTCAGTTAGAAGAATAAGAAGTCTCAATCAGCCTGAGATCAAGGGATAGTTAGGTTCAGGTGTGTTGAGTTTGTGCACTAAGATAAATGCAGGGGAATAGCGTAGCTACAGGGACTAGCGTGGTTAGTGGAAGGGCTATAGCAGGCAGCCCAGAGCACGAAGCAGTAGGCCTAGTAGTCAGGCAGCTAAGCCAGTTAGCCTGCCAGCTAGGCCAGTCAGAAGAGCAGCCAATGATTGGGGGTCTTCCCCTGAATTTTTTTGGGGGTGCGGGGGGTACTGGGGTCTTACAGGGCTCCAGAGGAGCTCTATGGACTAGAGCTAAAGTGAGGACTAGAGGACTAGAACTAAAGTCTTAAGCATGAATGTCTGCTTTAGTGCCTGCCCTCATTTTGGGAGACATGGGAGGAGAACATGACCAATGGAGGTTTAATGGACTTTATATGATATTTAAAAATGTGGGGCACTGATAAACTATAAGCGTGGTAATTATGAATATGTGTAATACATTCTTGAACTAACATTCTTAAAATTCTGTCATGTCGGCTCAGGTAAACAGGACACAAATTCTGGAGTTTAATGACCGATCGTCAGGGCAGCTAATAGACCTTCTACTGACCGTCTACTGACACAGTCCTAATACTTGAATTGCTCCACTCGAGGAGCCATGGGGAGCACTAGGGTTGGAGAGTTGGATCCAGCCTACAGGCACTTCAGCCTCACTGAGTAATCTAGGAAAAGAGCATACAAACACAGCCAAGAATGCAGTATGTAAGATGTGACCATTGTTCCTCTCTGGCCATTTGGAGCTCAGTGACACAAGACCTATGCTAAGGACTGTGCTAATGCCGCTTCTGGGCCGGCTGGATCTTTTAACTGAAGATACATGAACACAAACAGAGCACCATCTCTGCAGTTTGTCAAGAATGCTTGTGTGTACTAGTTGGACCTTAAGATATGCTTAAGATTATGCGAAGCAAAAAGCCTGGAAATTTGCAGCGATCATAGCAATAGTATGAGTGAATCATTTGAATAATAAGCCATTAAACTTTGCACATACAGACCTGTGTCTATCACAAAATTTTGTATAGCCCATCACTATACTTATTTGAATTAAAGAAATGCTAATGCATTCCATCTTCCATCTGTAATATACATTAGGCTTCTGGATAGCCCTTGCTATTTTCTATCATTTTCTATAATGTATGGCAGACTGTTGCCTATTACTAGTGGTCTAATGATACAATTGTGGTGGGTGTCAACTGTGCAGTGCATTTCTCTGTTGCTAGTCATTTTCATTGCGCATGCTTAAAAATACACCTATTTTTACTATTGACCGTATAAACCACATGTTCTGTTTAAGTGAGATGGGTTAGGTCCTTATTGGGGCTCGGTTTGTTATGCCCTGTGTATTGGAGCATTTTGATTACTGTACTCTATGTATGTTTTCTGTGACACTTAAGGTCTCAAGATAGATGACTAAGCTTATTGCTGGTTTTCCAAAAGTTTTCTTCTTCTGCTGTGACCCTCTCCTATTTGGTTCTTGCATCAGTTACTACCATCAAGCAGACAAAACCCCTACTGATGTGCAGGGTGTATATATGCACACAGACTGATGCATTTTCAGAATTGTGTGCATGTACAGAAACAAACAGGATGTTTCCCTGAGATTTTGAATCCCTAAAGAGTCCTTACTTTAAAAGCTTTAGCAAATAGATTGGAATCAGGAATGTACACACTTTAATGGCATATGCAAAATGGTTAATTGGACCTCCTTGGGACAAGCTGCCCCTCTGAAAGATTTTAATAGTTGGGTTTAACAATAGTAGCACTATATAACCATATTATTTTAGTAAAAGCTACTAGTTATGCACACACAGGACCAGTGGTATATATGTATAAGTTAATGGCAAGTGTCCTGATTGGTAGGGAGGACAATGTGACTTCCATTAGGGAGTATGTGACTTGCATAGCCTACTACGTAAGGTGTAAACTGTTATCTGCGACCCTCAGAACCCACTGGCTTTGCACCCTACTGACACAGTTAGAGGCTCCAGTTATGTTAGCTAGTCAGAAGAAAAACTGCAAAGTTAGAGGCTTGCAATACACTTAGAACACTGTAAAACATGATCTGTTCTTGCTTCCCACATACGTCACTGACTTTACACCTTCCTGGGGCAGCCACAGACATTAGTCACATTAGCTAGCTAGTCAGAGGAAAAACAACAAAGACTTTCCATAGTAGATCCCTTCTTGATTCTTGAATCCTTAAATTGTTTTCCCACTGTTGCACTGAAATACAGATTCAGGAGAATGACCCTTCATTGAATAGCTCCCATAGTACACTTGATTAATATAGAAGCAGACATGTCACATTTTTTTTAATCAAACATTGTGAATGAAGAAATCTTCAAGAAATCTGAAAATATGAAGAAATATTTCCATTCCAGACCACAGATCACAGAAATACATTTAATGGAATTTTTTAAAAAGTTCAGAGATTTCAGGACTGCTGTTTAACCTGGTTAACTTTAAGACAGCTATGCTTACTAGAATTTGGCATTATAATGTTACTAATAAATGAAAGGCTTATGGAACAAAAGGCTACTGAAACATTCCTAATTTCCACATTCCTCCCTTGAGTAAACCTGTTGTTTCATGCATCAAAAACCACTTTACTATTGTCTGACATTGATGCAACAGTTTGTATTATTGTAGACTTTCACAGCTACTATAAATCAAATTAAGTGTCCATCTACAAATAACATTGCAAGTGATAATCATTGGCTTGCAGCGTTATTTGTAGACGGACACTTAATTTGATCCGTGCAGCTACAGTATGTTGCCATGGGCAATTGCCCATGATAGGGTCTCTCATGGCAAACTGTTCCTAAGTGAGAGATCAGACAAATGAGCGATTCAGAAGATCCTAATGATGAGAAAAGAAACAAGGTTTCTGCTACCTTTGCTCCCTTGGAGACATATTTCATGAACTGCAAGACATTTTAATTCACAGCAGGAGTTTTCTTTCTTCATCCTAGTCAGTATCTACATCTGAGCCCAGGTCAGCTTGAATGGTGCACTGCAAACACTGACTGCCCAGATTGAAGCAAAAATATGCTCATTGGGGACTTTGACAGAACAAGATTACATCACAGGCCTACCAAAATAAAGACAGCAATTGTCCCTTCAAGGATAATAGTGAACTGGTCCAGTTCAACACAATTTTTAAAGATGCATATCACTTCTTCAATCTTTCACTGCTCAGTTCATCATATTCCAAACAACAAGCAAAAACTAGAATCTGTAAAGTGTGTGGTTAGTGAAGGAATGGATCAGGCTAAGCGAGAACTGCATGACCGTTTTGAGTGCACCATTAGTTATATCACTTTTATCAGTTTTTGTGAAGACATGTGCGTCAACCAAGACATTCCGCAAATGCAACAATAACAAATCATGGTTCACAGCCAGACGGAGACGGCCAAGGTGGATGACTACAGAAGTTGGGATAGAGCCCTGTACAAGCAGGCCAAACACTTACTGACAAAGGCTAACAAAAGCTAAATTGAAAAGCTTCAGCCAACTTATCAGCGTGAAAAGGCCTGGAAGACATGACAAAAGATCACTCCCTCCTGCTGAGACAAACAAAGACCTAGGTGATGACCTGAATGTCTCCTAGTGCAGGTTTGTGAAGAACAAATTCACATGCCTGACACACTCCAGCTCAAGAACAACAGCCCCTATCTTACTTCTGGGAACTCGCATAACCACCTCCATGATACTCAAGCAACACTCAAGATTGAGCAAAGGATGTAAGCAGGCTCTCATAAAGAAAGCATCAGGTCCAGATGGTGTCTCTCCCTCATGTCTTAAAGCGTATGCTGAACAACTAGCTCCAACGTTCTTGTAGATCTTTAACAGATCCCTGGAGTGTGAAATCCCCTCCTGCTTCAAATGTTCCATTATCATCCTGAAAACCTGACGCCTGCAGTCCTTGAGTCTTTTGCAAGACTGGTGTTCTTGATGAACCCACTGCAGTTTGTCTATAAGGCAAACAGGTTAGTGGATGACTTTGTTCAATACCGACATCCCAGAAACCCTCTCCTTCAAATTCTCCCAGCTTACTGTATCCCTGACAGGCAGGAAACAGCAGGTGAGGCTGGGGAAGTCACTTCTGGTATACGGACAGTCAGCACTTGTGCTCCCCAGGGATATGTCCTTTCCCAACTGCTCTTCTCCCTCTACACCAAAAACTACATCTTAAATCACCCAGCAGGTTAAACTCCTGAATTTGCTGACAACACTTCATGATCATAAGACATGTCCAGGATGGTGAGTATTGTGCATATTGGTGCGAGGTTGGACAGCTGGTGTTCTGGTGTAGGCTGTGGAGGAGACAGTGGACTTTAAGAGGCACCCCTCAGCACTATTTGCCCACACAATATCCAACAGCCTTGTTTCAAACGTTTGGTTGACACTACTACTTCCCAAAAAACCTACATCAACTCCATCCTCAAAAAGACTTGACAAAGAAAGTACTTTTGCCACAAATGAGGTTTGCTATAGAAGCTGTTGGGCCAGTTTGACACCACAATCATCAAGGTCTTGCTTTAATTGTCACTCTTTATTAGCGGTAGATCTGTCATTGTAAATGTAACAGAGGTACAACATAAGGCAACTGAGCCAGACCAACAGACCTTATTTTCTGCAACATAGTATTATGGCTATGAAGTGCCAATGCAAATTCGTCCTCAGTAGTATGAAAAGACAAACTCTGAAGAACTTTCTCCTTTCAATTAGAAGACTGAGAAAAAGTTAGAAAAAGAGATGGATATAGGCAGAATGTGTGTGAGAGAGAGAGATCATGACAAAGGACTGGTGAAAGAGTTCTGTTGGAGGAAAAAAGAGAGAGAATGTGTCTCTGCTGTGGCAGGTGAATAGGCATTGGCTGAATATGTCAAGATAGAGAAAAAGAAAAAGAAAAACAAAGAGAGAGTGAGAGAGGGGTATGAAGGGAGGGTAATATGGAGGGGGGGAGTTAAAAATTCCACTTGTCACTGTGCAACAATGGTCCTGCCACTGCAACCCTGATGGAAGGATAGAAAGTGCCAAGGAGTCAAAAATGCAGGAAAAGAGAATGGAAAGATGGGAAAGAAGGTGGATAAGGACTGCAATCTTGAACTTGTTATTCAGATATTAATACAGTGGGCTTTTCTGCATCAGTGTAATGACTTTGAATATTTCATTTCTTTATGACACTTCTTTGGCTGCCTAGATAGGAATTTAATAACAATAACAGCAACAATAACAATAATAATTATCACCATCATCATCATCATGATCCATGCACATCCAATGCCATTTTTCTGATTGTAAAAATGAACATTATTTTATTCGGCCACTGCCCTCTGCTCTGACTTTATAGCAGAACTCTATTATGTGTAAAGCTCAGTCAAGTAGAATATAATGATTTGATCTGTCATTTCTTTTGTATTTTCATTATTTTATTTTTTTTTACAATTCTCTACTAAATTCTCTACTAGACTTATTTTACTAAATCTCTTTTATTACAATACGCCAAAGACATGTTTTTTTCTATAGCACTCTTCCCACATCTCTCTGCAAAAATATTCAGCTTGGCCCAGCAGTTCATATTATGCCCTCAAAAGTGCTCTACCAAGATATTTTAAAAGTTCTCAGAATGAACTCATCGACACCATTTAGTTGTTCCTACAACTAAAAATACTTTAGATATTGTTTTCACTGAATGCATTTTGTATGCTTACTGTGTGATAAAAAGAATGCTATATTTTAATAGAGGTTATGGTAATGCTAAAACTGAAACCTTGGCTGTGAATATGGTGGTACAGGGATGCAGTAAAAAAAAAGTAATATTGTCACCTTGCAGAAAAAAGTCCTCACCATTTACCAGATTATTTCTGTGCGAAGTTTGTTCTTCCTGCATTTGCGTGGGTTACCACCAGGTTTCCTCCCACAATCCAAAGACATGCATGTCAGACAAATTAAAGATGTGTAATTGCCCCTTGGAGTAACTGTGTGCGTGAGTGTCTTTGTCTGTCTTTTGATGGATTGGCAAATCTGTCCAGCGTGTTTCTTCGCCTTTTACCCTTTGATTGCCAGGATCCAGTACCCCTTGACCCCGATTAAAGACAAGCGGCTCAGATAAAGAAGTGCTGGATGGAGAGTTGACTGACTGTAAGTTGTTCTATTTTTGTCATGCCAATTGTCTTTTACAATATTGGAGATAAACCGTCATGCAGTCAATTGCCTTCAATATAAAAGCCCAAAATGTTTTTCTACACAATTCACAATGCAAAATTGTATTTACAATAGGGATACATAGCACTTGCAGCATTCTCTCCCTTTCTTGTACACACACACACACACACACACACACACACACACACACACACACACACACACACACACACACAGAAACAGAAACACACAGAGAGAAAAAAAAACACATACACAAGGTAATTAGTTTGTCTGAGTCAATGTGCTGAGCTTGTGAAAATAAGTCATTGACTCTTTGACAGACAGGCTGGCATATTAGCATAAAGAAGAGAGGATAAAGAAGAAGTGCCATTTTTTTAATGGTCTGTTTACAACAGCTATTTAGACTGAAACTGAGTACAATAAAATAATAATTGGACAATAAAACAAAGTATTCATGTACACACAAACAGGCACAGAGTGGTTTTCTTTTGAAATTGTGTTGTGGCGGGTGCTGAAACTGGTGCTCGGCTGGTGCTGCTTGCCAGGTACCTGAGTGCCCTTTAAGATTGTGTTGACACTGATCAATACATGCATTGTTTCCCACAGGACAATGAGCAAATATTTTTAATGTACTGACATCACCAGTTTCTATTTCATTAATTTGCAGGTTCTTTTTGCAGTGCAAAACTGAGGTCTAGTTTAAGATTAGGTACTAACATTGCTCTGGTATCTTGTACCTGTGCTCATAGAAAAGGACTAACAAATGACGGGAAGACAAGAAAAGAACACGTTTCTTTTGGGGCATTCAAGTAATTTCCACAGAAAATATATGACAGCACATGCCAGGTTCAATTGACACAACATACCTTCTAGAAAAAGAATGACCCTAATATATAGTTACATTGATCCAAATGGCTATTAATTTTTTATAAAACTTCTGTTTGTTTTATAATTTTACATTTAGAAATGTATTCTTAAAAGTACTAGAATTGCTTCATAATTACAAACTGTTCAGTTTGTATAAAATCTTAATTCAAGTTTTTCTCAGCTGACCACAGATCTTTAGCTTACAATAAAAAATATAAATAATAAAATGTTATTGCATTACATAAAGTAATACATGAAGAGAAAAGGATCCAATTTCATATTAAGTGTTGTGTAACAGCAGGTTTTCCACACCCACTTGAAATTCCCTAAATGTTCTCCCAAGTTCAAATGTATCCATGTCTTTTGGGTGCATATAAAGTTGGACCAAGAAGAGTGGTGACAAAGGCTAGTGTAAGCATGCTTGTTTTATTAGTTTCTGAAATAACAGTATTACCTTTGGTATTCACTTATGCTATTACACAGTGTTCTAATGTATTTACATGTACAAACCGGATTCCAAAAAAGTTGGGACACTAAACAAATTGTGAATAAAAACTGAATGCAATGATGTGGAGATG
>JBBPDE010202593.1:0-15877 GCA_037974605.1 Nannopetersius ansorgii
TCTCTCTCTCTCTCTCTCTCTCTCTCTCTCTCTCTCTCTCTCTCTCTCTCTCTCTCTCTCTCTCTCTCTTTTTTCTCTCTCTCTCTCTCTCTCTCTCTCTCTCTCTCTCTCTCTCTCTCTCTCTCTCTCTCTCTCTCTCTGTCTTTTCTATCTCTCTTTCTCACCCTCTGTCTCTCTCACCCTCTGTCTTTTCTCTCTCTCTCCGTCTCCCGTTCTCTCTTTCCCTTTCTCCCTCTCTCCCACTATCTTTTTTTCTGCCACCCCCCCACACTCTCTCTCAGGGTCATGTGTTTTCTCTTGGCTCCACCCTCTCTGCTGCTCTGGACTATGTTATAGAGCCAGAGCTAGAGGTGGAGTTGGGGGTGGAAACCCGCAGGTTTCTTGAACAAATGCAAGAAGAGAAACCAGAAGACAGGCCGAGCCCCCAGGTGAGGGTCACATGATTATGAAATCATTTTCAATTGTGCATTTACTTGAGGATTACTATGTTAGGCCCCGGTCTAAGTCAGGCCACAATATACAAGCAAATAATGGTGCAAAACACAGATGTACATTTGCTTTATATGTATTTGATTGTTTAAAGCGATTATACTGTACTTAGAAGCCATCTAACAAAGCCTGATGTTAATCTACCTAACCTGATCACAAAAGAAAGAAACATTAAAACAAGTTCTTGCTCTCTAACTAACCCACTAACAAGTGCTTTTTGGGATGGTTGTGAACGAGTGGGTGGGATACCTGCCTCTGAATCAGCAGCTAATGGGCTCGAATCCTACCTTCAGCATTCCTGAGCAAGACCCTTAACCCAAGTTGCTCCAGGGAGACTGTCCCCTGTATTTAGGGAATGGAAGTCGCTTTGGATAAAAAGCGTCTGCTAAATGCCATGCATACAATAAAGTACTCGAAGGAACCAGGCACAAACATGGTCAGAAACAGTCAGGAAGTCATACACAGTAAATTCAGTATACATAACAAATAGCAAGTACACTGCACAGACTGTAGTTTGTTGGTGGTTTTTATATCTGTCCTGAGACCAACAGCCAACCAGTCCAGAGCAAGAGTCAGGAGGGGGCATATACAAAGTGGTATTATTCAATCATCCAAGGGAGTGTGTGACACATTACAGGGATTTAGTCTCTTTTAAAAGAAGAAGAGACAAAATAAATCCATCCTACCCCCAACAGAAACCAAAAATGTATTTGTGGCTCTTGTACTCTTTGTACATTAAAGACAGCCATAAGGTCTCATTAAGTCATAAAGTAGGGATTCTAAAGCTTCACATTGGTTAGCTTGAATTAGTCAGATGTCTTAAACAGGACTGTGTGAGTAAACAGGAGATATTATACATTTTTTCTCTAGACTGATTTTGCCTTTTTATTAGCCTATTTATGAGCTCGCTGATGTGACAGCTAGTGCATTAGTGTGGATAGTTTTGTTAGTGGTGTGCTGAAAGACGCTTCTGTTCGGCAGATGTCCTCAGGGTCAGTGCATAATCATGCAAAAGAAACGTGAGCATAAAAGCCCTTTTAACTGCAGTGCTCTGTATCTAGCAGCAAGTGACAAAATGAATATAAACCATCTTATCTGTTCAGACTTCTCTTAACCACAAACATTTCTGCTATAGTATAATATACATACAGCTCTGGAAAAAAAGACTTCTGCAATTTATTTTTAAATCAGCGTCTCTATGAGTACGACAACCATTCCATGCCAGTGTCTGTTACATTCCTACACAAACACCTCATTCTGCTTTATAAGGTACTGATTACTGATCACCTGAATCACATCTTATTTAATGAGGAAAAGTATAAAAACACTGCTGTAATCAACTCTCTCCTCTCACACTGAGACCAGCTGGATGGTGAAGCACTACTAGAAGTTAGTGAAAGGTGATTGTTGCCATTTTGTTTAAGAGTGAACAAGAGATTTATTTTCTTTTTTCATTTTTCTTATTTTGATGTTTTGTCATTTCCTTTAAAATTATGCTTTAAAGAACGTTTTTGTTTGAAAATTAGGAGAAATATTGTCAGCAGTTCTTAAAAACTAAAGCAAAGCTGTTCAATTTCAATACTTGCACCTATAAAAGATAAAACCTGAGAAACTGAACATTTTTGCAGTGGTCTCCTATTTTTCAGCGCTGTATATACATATAATGTGCTGTCACTCATGCATCCAATAATTTAGCGAACATAGCGGGAGATGTTTAACAGACCCAGACTCTTATGTAAGGCAATTTAAAATCTATTTATTTAATAAATTGCAGTATATACTAAGGGTTATTTCACAAATAATACAAAGTTACTAACTGCATCCATTGAAAAACATTACACACATTCTCTTTCTCTTGACAGGACATTCTTTCGCAGGCGGAGGCCAGGCTCACAGGAACCTCCTCCACAGTAGTGTGTCGGAAACTCTCCGCTATTGGAAGAAGAGTGCTTTCCATTGAATCTGTCGGAACTTTCCAAGGTTTTAATGACGATTTCTATCAGACTGTAACGCATATTGTGCAGCCATTGCATTTACAGAGATTTGAACCCTTTAAGGTTGGACCAGAAATGCCCATTTTTGACTCGTCTCTTTCTCTGACATGATGTCTGAATGCTGCTGTTTCTCTGATTTGATATGTCAAAACTAAATTCATACCTGAACAAGAAAAATGTGAATAAGATCATAATTCACACTCACCTTTTATTATAATTCTGATCATGACAAACAATAATAAGCAAATACTGAACCAAGCTATATTCTGAACATGTTTCAACATGTTGGAATCAGATGCAGGAAGCTTTCATTCAAAATGCTGATGTATTTTACCGTGCCCTATGCGGACATCACATTCTCTAGGACGGCAAAAGTTAAAGGCCAATTGTCTTTGGATGTATTGTATAGACCTTATAGGGGGTGCAAGAGAATGCCATACCTCCATAGTAAGAAAAATGGCAAAAGGCAACCCCCTTTTGTAAAACATACCCATATCACTTCTATATCACATCTGTTATTGACATTTTCATTCCAATCATATGTAAGATTTATACATTTATACACCCCTACAAACGAAGTGGTCATGTAGAATCTCTTGCTTTCACTTTTCATTGGTTATACTGTAGAATGTCTGTTTTTATGGACCATGTTTACTAAGAAATACAGGTGTGATGACCAGTATTAACTAAAGATGTTTTTAAAATTGAAAAATGAAGCATATAATCTTAAGGGATTTGTTAAACAAAGTGTCTACAGCCTTAATGATGTTACTGCCAGAAATGTGTTTACATCATTTTGAACATATGTTTTACATCTTGGCCTCCATGTATAACCATCTGTATTTTCATTCACAGGTGAATGGGAGAAAACCTGTTATCAGTTTCTGAAATACAAAGGGATGAGATCAACCATGGTTGAGAATCACACAGGTGACTGGCCCATGAGCAGACATTATTCATCCGATTCTTATGAGGAAGAGGAGCATCTGCTTAAACAAAGGAGCCGAGTCTGTAACGGTTCCTTCCGATCTGGGAGTGTGGATGAGTATTCCTGCGGCTCGGCATTATACAGAGATGAAAACTCGTTCTGCCAGTCTCAGAACAGCTCCCCCGTCCGCAGGAGGAACCACGAGAAGAGGTCAGGGAGAGCAAGGAGCGCCCTTAACCGCTCCTGCTCCATTCCAGACTCCAACAACCCTACTGTCTTCTCTCCTCCAGCACACACAGACATTAGCATGATGGTGGCAGACCTTTCAGAGATCGATGGAGAAGAGGCCATGATGACGCACTGGGAGGGCACAGTGCTGAAGGGAACGCAAAAGAAAACAGCACAGGACACAGATTCAGACAAGGCAGCAGAGATTATTGAACACTCTGTTGAATCTGTAGACAGAATAAGAAGCTTTACTGCTCCTGACATTAGCACTGACCTGGGTCCAGATGACAAGGGTCAAAGCGGAGCAATAGGGTGCTTCACAGATGCAGAGGAGGAGACTGACAGCAGCAACCTGTGCTGTTTGAACCACATGACCAAAAGCATGCTGTGTCTCAATGAAGAATCTCAGGATGAGGTGAGCTGTCAGGGCATTGTTGTTCAGTTTCATCAAAAGGGACAAGAGGATTATCTCTGTAGTCATTTTACAGTTACGGCATTTGGCAGACGCTCTTATCCAGAGTGACGTACATCAATGCTTAAAATAGTTCACATCTGCAAAACTAGACTAAAATCAATCTGCTTTTAACCAAGTTACAACCAACTAAATTACACGTTATCAAACCCTGTCAAAGAAAGGAACAACTTGTTAGTTGTAGTGCATTTTATTGATTCTTTTTTGTCACAGCAGCACTCAGCAAAACTCATGGGCCGATTTGATTGCTCATGTTCAGATGACAGCATGTCTTTCATTTCCAGTGGGTCTCACTGCGGGAGCTGCTCTCGCACTGTATGCAGCCACTGTCTGTGAATGAGCTCTGGGCTCTGTGCTACACCTGCCTGTCCACACTGCAGACCTACATTGACTTTCCAGGTCAGTCTGGTGAAGGATAAACATATACAGTGTCTTCAGGAACTATTTTCCTTCCCTTGATAAAGACAAAAAAAGACAAAAAAATTGACAATGTTGTTCACTAACAACTTTGTGAGCGTATGAATCCGTGCCTCCCGCCCATAGACCCTGGGATAGGTTCTGGTTGGCTGCAACCCATTTACATTTACATACAGTTTGAGCAAACTCAGTAAAAAATTACTTATCATTTATTTTTTCCAATTGTGAGGATAAGCTTCATCTGATCATAGTTGTCTGTAGCTGAAAAGTGATCCGAGACTGTGTCTGGCTTTCTGACTCCACCAAGAACACGGCAGTAAGAGATAATAAGGATTTCACTATCAGACAAAGATTCCTAGAATCACAGCAAAAAATATTAATTACTTATTCAATTCTAAGATATTATTGTTTGATTGCATGAGGCTATTTTGCGATCTAAGACCACACTGACAAAGAAGGCATTTTCCCATCTAAGGCAGCAGGTTAGATTGAGGATAAACTTTAATTTGAATTATCTACAACTTCGTCATACAGTACAAAATGTGGTGAATACTGTTGTGGTGGGCTCACAAATGTTCTTAAATATAGTAAGAAATATAGTAATTAATTATTGGAATTAATTCAGTTAGTTAAATAAAAGTATTTTATTTAAAGAGATTAAAAAATACCTTTCAACATAATGTATTTAATAGCTAGCCGTATTTTCTTCAAGTGTGGGCTCAGATAATTGATGTAGCTAAGGTCTGGCAAACTAAGAAAGGTGGCAAACAAAACAAGATTCTTGGCATTTGGTCAGTTCTTTTTGGCGAACAGAAAAGCATCTTGAAAATGGATGATCTGTGGTAATATATTGTGTAAAATATATATTTTTTTGTTTGTTTCTGTTTTTAAGCTTACCTGTGCCTAGACTCTGTGTTTGTAGGCTGCGAGGGAGATGTCCTGTTTCTGAAGCCCAAAAACACAGGTACTACTCTTCACAATACAGAGACCTGAGATCAGCTGTCTCTGTACTGCAGCCCACACACAGATTTATAGGGCACAGACGAATGAAAACATCGTATTAAAGAGTTTAACTAAATTACACTTACAAAGGTTGTTGCACAGAGTAATAAAATGTTGAGGGCAATCATGTCTTGGGAGAAATTAGGTCAGAAGATTGTTTATTATTGTTTAATGTCCAAGGATTGACGTTCACACACTGAAAGACAGTGGAACCTCTAAACACACTGCCAAGGAACTCCTAGAGTGGTATCATTAACACCAGGATGGAGACATTTTTCTTCCCTGTCCTCTCCAGATATGAGAATGGAAACATTGAACTTTCTTTGGAAAGTTTCAGAGCATCTGAAAATGTTAGTTCTGCTAGTTCCTCTTAGAGAAGTCCATAATTAAAATGAATTAGCTTTAGTTCTATGCCAATTGTTTTTGATCTATTTTCTGCTCAGTGCTACAGCATTGCTGTGTGTTTTGTCCTCTTTTGTAGGATACTATGATGCCTTTTATGTAGCTCCTGAATTCCAGGAACATGGTATTGTAACAGAAAAGGTTAGTTCTGTTTCATTCCTACTGTCTCCTAGAAATCACAGATTCTTCCATTAAAGTCACACACATGATCAAGCCGGTCATACAAATTGAATGGAATGAATGGAATGGTAGATGTTTCTATTCTCACAGCAACACTCGTGGACAGATTTGATTGCTCATGTGGATCCTGGCAGCTCACATGAACTCTGTGCTCCTACTGCTAGTTATTCCACAGCAACCCAGAAAAAAACAAGTCAAATGTGACTCTTTCTGACAAGCCACCAGCCTTGAGCCAAGAAGTGTATAGCCCTGCACAGGAGAAAAAAGCTAAAAAATGTTCACCCACAGCCACACTACCCTGCCGCACAAGATGGATAATTTAGCAGAGTGTGGAACAAATTTGCTCTTTAGACAGTTTTCCAAGTCCTACAGAAGGCTACTGACTCTTTCATCTTTCCCTCACACTTCACTCGGTATATTCAGAGGGCAATATCTTCTACTGGTTCTCTATGACATCGATTGGAACAACAACCAGACACCATTAAGCCTTTGTTTGTTAGGCCTCCCACTCAACACAGAGTTTTGCCTGTTTTCCAATACTAATGAGTATGGAAGAAGTACAACCCTGGAAAAATTATGGAATCAGTACAGTCAGCTTGTTTACGTCGTAGGGGATAAACAAATCACAGATATGACACAAAACTATTTTTGCTTAACCCTTAGAATGTGAGCGGATCCATGCCAGAAGCACAACAAATGGTAAATTGTCATCATACAGCCAAACAACTCCTTATATGGAAGTTCCACCAGTTTGTTTTGATGCTCAAGTTGGAATGTCCAAACATGAACAACTGCAGGAGAACTTTACACTGTTTATATTTGCTGAAATCAGATTTTACTGATACAGTTCTAAGACTTAATAACACAGGTCAACAGGTCAAAATCATCGGAGATAAGAGCGTGTAGGTTTTGTAGTGGTTTTCATGCTGATTTCAAATCTGTGTTTAGTTTTTCTGAAATCAGCATGAAAAACTGGTTTAAAAAAGTGTGTTGTGGTTTCTGGTGATTACAAAATAAAAGTGTTGACCTGTGTAACCTAATATTCTGGGTTTGTGAAACATACCTCAGGTAAATTAACTTATATTGTTTTAGTTAATGGCATATTATTTTCCAGATTAAGGAGGGGAAAACATGAAATCAGACAATGTTGAGGAAAAAAATATGGAATTTTTATTCAATCCTGAATAAAAATTTCTTTCTTTCTTTTTGGTTTCTTTCACCAAAATGATTTTATGGTCTAGAATTTCATTGTACACCTGTGTGTTGACTGTGACTGTTAGGGTCGCGGGTGCGAGCCCACGACTCTGAGCTTCCTCGGGGCACAGACCACGATACAGACCAGGGATCCATGCAGAAGTGACTTTTATTCATAAACGGAAAGGAACAAAACAAAACCAGGCACGGTGGCCGTAAATACACATGAACTAGAACTACCAGACACAGGAAATGAGGCAAAAAATGAGGTGATGGACACATGAGGACTGAATAACACCAACAGACTTAAATAGCAATGTAATCAAGAACAAAACACAAACAGGTGGGACCAGGAACACACAGGGAGAACAGAACAGAATGTCAAAATAAAAGACCCAGAACATGAACAGAAAAAACAAAGAAAAACCAGAACCAGAAAACCAAACCAAAAAGCTGTGACTTTTACCAGCCACTGACCAAACCGTGACAGTGACCCTTGATTTTTACCTGACATGCTACCTCAGATCAAAATGCAGTCATCATTTTTGTTTCATTAGAACGTCTTTTCTTTGGTCTGCTGTGACCTTCAGGTAATAATAATAATAATAATAATAATAATGATAATAATACATTTTATTTATAGGCACCTTTCTAGCACCCAAGGACACCATACAAACAGTGCAAGGTAACAAACAACAATAAAAAACTAAAGCAGAAAATGAACATTTAAAATTTGTAAAATTGGACAGTGCAAATAATTTAAAGACAATATGCAAGCTTGAGCAGATGGGTTTTGAGTTTGGATTTAAAAAGTGAGAGGGAACTAATGTTTCTAAGGTCGAGTGGTAATGAGTTTCAAAGCCAGGGAGCAGAGCGACCGAAAGCTCTACTCACCATAGTGGTAAGACGGGCACAGAGAAGAGTCAGGTGAATGGAAGAAGATGAACTGAGGGTACAAGAGGGAGTGGCAACATGAAGGAAGCCAGACAGGTATGGAACTTAATGCCGAACTTAACCGGTATCCAGTGGAGCTCGTGTAAGGTGGGAGTCACATGGTGGGATCTGATAATGATGCGGGCGACTGAATTCTTGAACAATTAACGCTTATGAAGAGATTTTTGAGGAAGACCAAAGAGGATGGATTTACAGTATTCTAGGTGAGAAGTGACCAGACTGTGGACAAGAATAGCAGTAGACTGAGCAGCAAGGGAGGGCCGGAGACGATGTACATTGTGTAGATGGAAGAATGCAGACCGGGTAAAGTTATTGATATGGGATTAGAAAAAAGAGTACTGTTGAGGATGACACCCAGACTCTTAACCCACGGGGAGGTGGAAACAGAGCAATTTTCAATAAGGAGAGAGAAACTGTCAGTTTTGGATAGTGTAGATTTGGTTCCAATAAGGAGAACCTCAGTTTTGTCACTGTTAAATTTTTAGTCATGCAGTCAGTAATGGAGGAGGGCAGGAGCCAGGATGTGGGTTTACTGGTAAGGTAGAGCTGGGTGTCATCCGTGTAACAGTGGAAACTGATGTTAAATTTGCGAAAGATATTGGCAAGAGGAAGAAGATAAGTAGTGAAAAGGACGGGCACACCAGAAGTAACAGGGGAAGGCTGGGATGAGAAAGATTTGAGTTGACTAAACTGTGTGTGTTACAGGAGAGATAAGATTTGAACCAGTCTAAGGGGGTGTGAGTGATACCAATGGAGGATAATCTATAGAGAAGGGTGGTGTGACAGATGGTGTCAAAGGCCGCACTTAGATCGAGGATCATGAGGATGGTGAGTAAACTGGAATCCGCTGCCATGAGGAGGTCATTGATAACTTTTATGAGGGCAGTTTCTGTGCTATGAAGGGGGCGAAAACCAGACCGGAACTGTTCATACAGGTTATTATTAGATAAATGAGAGTGGAGTTGAATAGCAGTTTTTTGAGAATTTTGGAAATGAATGGTAGATTAGAAATTGGACACAGATTATTGAAGTTGGTTGGATAAGTACCAGATTTTTTTCAATATTGGGGTTATTGCAGTGGTTTTGAAGGATGCAGGAACAGTTCCAGTGGAGAGAGAGGAGTGGATGATGGCAGAGATAAGAGGGACCAGAGACGGGAGACAGGCTTTACCGAGAGTTGTGTGGAGGGGAGCTATCTGACAAGTGGATGGTTACGGATGAGATCTGAAATTTCTGAGATGGCGGGGAGCTGGAGGGAGGAAAAGAACTGAGTGGGTGAAGGAAGTTCAGGTTTGATACTAGGGGTAGATTGTGGACCGAGGTGCTGGTGGATCTTCTGGATTTGTTCAGCAAAGAATGACATGAGGGAGTTACAAAAAGCAGATGAGTATAGTCGAGGTCGTTGGGAGACTGGGGGTTGGATGATGTTCTTAAACAGTGAAAACAGTGACTTGGTGTTACCTTCATTAGAACTGATTATACACAAGTATTAGTTGAATTTAGCTTCAGCTATACAGTCCTTGTAACGTAATATGTGACTTTTGTATACATCTTTGTGCACATGCAGTCCAGTTTTATTATTGTTGTTATTATTATTATTATTATTATTATTATTATTATTATTATTATTATTATTATTATTATAAAACTGGACTACATGTGCACAAAGATGTATGTTGGATTCCCACCTTGAAGGACTTTTATGATCCATTCCACTATTCTTTAATTTGACAGCTCTTTTGCTTGTGCCAATATTTGTCTTAGAAATGCAATGGTGCAAGGTGATTCCATAGTGTTTTTCTGTACTCGATCTGAAAAAGGTCATTATTTATTTTCATGTTTTTATTTAATTGGTTTTAGGTATATTTCACAAAGCCAGTATCTTTATCTATTAAACATGAATTGTTTGTGTCATATCTGTGATTTGTTGATTTGTTTTGAAGGAAGAGGGCCAAGTGAACATCTTCCAAGTGTGATTTTCCATAATTTTTGCTAGGGGCTGTAGGTTAAAATGTCTAGAAAAAATACCCCAGAGAAAGCTGTGTGAGTGCCTGCTAGATTTCCCCAACGTGTCCTTTCACCCCAGTTCTTGCTTCAGGCTGGATTGCAAATGCATGGATGAGTCCCTGATGTCTGTCCTTGACACTGGTGTGCAAAAGAAACTTTCTTTCCCATTTGCTGATCACATTAGACTCATTGTTCTGATCAGTCCATGAGCTATCCCCAGTGCTTTCTGTTGTTTTTTACTTCTTTTTTTTCCGGCCAGATTGCATACCCAAAATGAGCTGTAGTGTGTACATTGTGCTATCAAATGCATGTGGACTGGAATAGTGTGATTACACAGAATTCATTTTGAAAATACAGTGAATACACTGTGAATGTGAACACACTGTACATATAAATACACTGAGGTTTACATTCTCTGTATATCTGTGAGTGATCAGGAGTTTTTTCACATTTATAGTTCATTTATATCAGAAAAATTCGTACCTGTGAGTTCTATGTATTTTGCATATACTAATGTGCATTCATTAAACATGCACAAAATTATGCTTGGATTACCAAGGTTCAAATGGATCTACTCTTGATTAGGATCTTGAGTGAGCTCTGCTACAGTTCTAATACAATAAATAGCCATTCAGGCTGCCACTTTAAACCAGTATCAGTAGATTAGACACTCATGTCATTTGGTCATTTCTGCACATTCTGATGTGGAGCCAATCAGAGTGACCTGGTTCTGTGTTCAGTTTCTGTGGAAAGTATTGGGCCAGTGGAGGCTGGCAGATTCATTGCGTTTTGGTGTAGATTCTCTGCACTTAAGGAAAGGAGCACCATACTTCCAAAAGATTTCCTCATAATCAGGGGTTGACATAATTTTTTTACTGTAGTACTCTAATGAGTACCTAATGAATTAGTACGCACTTTACCATGGGCGCTGGAATCATTACAACAATGCCCCCCCCCATTATTTTTTTCTTTTTAAAGTTTGTCCTTTGGTGGTACTTAAGATCCGGTGTGAAGTTACTCAAATTAGGTGCACATTTGCGCAAAACTGGTGCACATTTGACATACCACATACGCCAATTCATGCCTGCATACCGCTTATGTCAATCCCTTCTCATAAAGCTGTTGGTGGGAGAGCAGGTTCTAAACTTGTCAGTCTAAAACTCCCATTGGTATTTAATTGGACTGAGATCTGCCAACTGTGATGGACGACACATATTATTTGCGTTATTTTTAATACCTAAACAATTCAAACCATTTCAAACCATCCAGAGAACTGCAGTGTCATCCTACAAAAAAATATTCTTGTCAAGATAGAAGTGTTTCATCATGGGATAAGGGTAATCAGTTGTGGTAAGTCAGCGTAACTCTGAATTGATTTGCAGTGACCCTTCTGTGCAAGAGAACAACCGTTCAGGTCTGAATTCCACTGCCTATTCTCCTCCATAGAACACATCACTCTGGTCCTTTTCGACTTTCACTCACTCCCAGTTAAAAATCGAATTGATTTTTAAGATTTTTCTGTTAAAATTTAAAGCTCTTCGTAACATGGCACGCCTGTCATTTTCTGTCCTCTTACAGATCTACACACCCTCCTGTACCATCAGATCTTCCTCTTTTAGTCTACACGCTACACCCTCTGCTCTTTTGTCCATGATGGGGTTTAGGTCCTTTTGCTGCTCTCATCTCTGGAATTCCCTTCAAGAAATCAAGAAATCTGCAGGATTAGTTCTCTCAAAACTAAAATCCTGTCTTAAAACTGACCTCTTCAAATTTGCTTGCTCTCTTTGTCCCTAGACTGCACTCATTTCTAGTCTTACATTTTTGTGATTTTATATGTGTGTTGAAAAGTGCCTTGAAAGGTTGAGTGCCTTGAAAGGTTTCATTAAATAAAGTAAAGTGTAAATTGACCATTTGTCATAGGTGAACATATCTCAGCACACAGCATGAAATTCTTCCTCTGTATTTAACCCATTCACCAAGTGAATCAGCGGGCAGCAAGGAACACAGCACCCAGGCAACAGTGTGTGGGGATGGTATCTTGCTCAAGGGTACCTCAGTGATGTCTCTAGCAGTCCTGGGATTTGAACCCACAATCTGGTCATAGGACCAAATCTCTAACCACTAGGCCACCAGCTGCAAAAATGATAAAATGAATAATAATTTTTATTTCTCCACAAATTTCAACCCTGTTTACTAATGTTTTGCCTGTAAATCTAAATGCCGACTTCACCAATATTCTGTTCCTATTGAAACACCAGCCAAGTGAGCAACTCTTGTGACCACATTTATTTAGAAGCAGCCTTTATTTAGGAACTTGTGTTTTTGAGAGAATGGTGTCAACACAAGTTCAGTAGATTAGTGTTATTCCTTATGGCTTTGATGGAATTCATCATTAGCTGTACCTTGCGCCTCCGCTGGTTGTCAGTGGGAATTAAGTAACTGCTTCTATGAATCCCAGATTGCATTACATTCATTTGATAGATGCTTTTTATCCAAATCGGCTTACAATTTGAGGAACATGCGAGCTGCGTTACAGTGGGAGAGTCTGATTAGAGTTCTAAGTGTTACATCTTGAAGCAGGGAGATATAAGCTTAATCGTAAGAGCAAGTGTGATTTACTATAGATGGAGCACCACGAGCTGTGGTTCTCTCTGAATAATTGAGTCTTCAGGATGTTCAAGAGCTTCTTGAAGAGATCATTTTGACTGCCAATATTGAGAAGATGTATATAGTTGTATTACTGACTGTGTCACACTTCATTTCACGATGTGACTTTGTTGATGTAAGATCTAGATTTTTGCAGGCACACAGGGAGCATCCACCATGTCCCATCACCCTGCAGGCACATTTGTAGCCAGCAGTTCACTGTGAATTGTATATTTCACTTTAAATTGTTTTTTTCACCTCCAGGCCTGTGTATATGGAGTGGCGGCTATTCTCTGGGCCACAGCAAAATTTCATTTATCCCCTAACCAAAAGCTAGCTATGCCAAGAAAGCTCAAGAGGCTTCTGCTTGAAATGGCCAAAAGGACTCCAATTGAAAGGCCCTCTGTCATTGTGGTGAAAAAGGTAATGGCCTGGTTTTTACATTAATTTTAATGGCCTTAATGTTGAATTAATTCTTTGACATTAGTTTTACATTACTGCCTCTTACTGAGTCACAGTAAGGCGCAGTATTTTCAGAAAAATAAGCAATGTCCATCTGTGTTTATGATATATGACTTCTCTTAATCGTTTTTCCTCATGGCTGCAACAGACCTGCCGCGACTACTTGTACCGTCAGGGGACTAATGCAGAGACTGTGTGGACAGAGCTAATCAACAGAGTTCATAAGGTACATGCTCGCTGCAAAAACCATGATTAAAAACATTTTTCATGCTGCACGATATTGTGTTCCACAAAGCTGCAATCAGCAAGCTGACCAGTCTCGCAGTGTTGGACATGATCTTATAGATTCTATAACACACCTCAGCCTTATCTAGCTCTTTTAAAGTCCAAAGTACAATCACTACCTTGAGTGATCATTAAGCCACATATAGCCACTAGAGGTGTAACGGTACACAGAAGTGACGGTTCGGTACGTACCTCGGTTTTGGGGTCACGGTTCGGTGCGTTTCATGATACAGCAAAGTTAAGCAACAAAAAGTTCTAAACAATGAGGCTTGGTTTGTTTTCATTTATTTTAAATTAACAGCAGTGTATCAGACAGTAAACACATACTCTTGCTTATATGTGTATGGCAGCAAAAGTGTTACGCCAGTAGGTGGCACTATTGCACCACACTGCGACTCAGGTTTATGATTTACTTGCGCTTTTTGGTCCCTCTGTGATTCCGTATTACTTCAATCACGTCTTCTGCGTCGTACTGTGTATTCTCCTAAAGACATCATGTACCGAACCGTGACCCATGTACCGTGACGGTTTGGTACGAATACATGTACTGTTACAGCCCTAATAGCCACTGATAAACCATCATTAACTTCCATCACTGGCTCAATAATATATTCTGAAGATGTAGCATACTCTGGTTTAACTGCTTTCTTTTTTGCAAAAGTAATGCTTATTTTCAATTGCATAGTACGGGTCATATATTCTCTGCACACATGACTCTGCATGCTTAATTGCTGTTTTTTTCTGTTTGTCTTTGGATTTCTTAGTCATGCTCACATTACTTTACATTATATTACATCCATGGGCTCATGATGGGGTTGTTGTCTGTCTGACAGTGTTGACATTCTCACCATTGCCACTTACTTTGAACTCTGCCTTCACAAGGTTTTGGATTATTTTTGACATTTCCTATCCTAATAAATCTAGAATCCCACCCACATTTAGCTCACAATTTCTCATGGTTATCCTCAGATGTTCTCGTTACAAGATCAAGTCTGGCCCTGCGAGACTAATGATACCCCACCTAATTTATCAACAGAAAGAGAGACCGAGAATTAACTGGGAATTTCATTTCTAATCTTAGATGCGGAACATGCAGATCAGCACCTATTGCGTGAGAGCAGACCACCTTTGAGATATGAGAAATATGTCATGTCTATAATAACTACCAACTCAAAAACTCTAACACCCCTTTGTTTCTGAGACCTGTAGCTTTACACCTTTAGTAATTTTAAGCCCAGGGAGTGTTGATTAGAAAGTCTGTTTTGTGTTTGTTTTGTTCTCTCCCAGTACAACACAGTAAGTCAGTGGGTGGTCTTGCTTAACTCGACTTCCTTTTATTCTTGTGTGTGACCAATTTTTTATTTTCATTTAAACTGGCACATCAGTATAAAAACGCTACCAGAGTCCTCACTGCCCTCTGCTGTATTTGTTATGCCACTCGTCCATATCTGTAGCAAACAGAGTCCCGCTTTAGGCAGGCCCTTCATTACAGTAACTCTTTTGGAATGTGGAACAAGCGTCATCCTTAATTTTCTGTTCATGCTGTATGATGTCTTCCCACTCCAGTCAGAAACACACAGTATTTAAATTTTATGGAGCTTTACTGTTCCCAGCATAAGAGCAGTCATGGTGTGTATCTTCACTATAAGGCATATTTATCATTTTGGCTTCATTTACTATTTTAGGTAGGATTGAAAAGTAAGTAATTTTTGTTATTTAAATAAATTTACATTTTTTCTATCATGTTAGGCATCCAGCAGGATTACAGATGCAGAAAATCTTCTTGATTTGGACTCGTATGAAAGCACCTCTACACCAGAGAGGAAAACTGGTATGTTAACTATTACTGTCAATTTGCTCGACTATATAAGGTGCCTATCCAATTACACACATAAGTACTTAATTCCACAGGCAATTACATTAACATTTGGTTTAAATTCTTTAGAAGCTGGGTTCAGTCTGGACTTCCAGACTTTTTCTGAGTGTCAACAAATGACAAAAATTTGTAAAATGTAAAATATCTATTGGTATAGGCTAGTGCTGCCGCGATTATTCGACGTATTCGACGTAATCGAATATGAAAATTGGTCGACGACATATTTTTGGTCGAATATTCGCTATTTTTTTTTTTGTCTCAAAGGACTCATCCAGAGCGCTTTTGCTTGTCTGAGTTCACGTAATTCCCTTCCACACCACTAGTATTTGCTGTGCTCACCC
>JBBPDE010202626.1:0-15872 GCA_037974605.1 Nannopetersius ansorgii
GTGTGTGTGTGTGTGTGTGTGTGTGTGTGTGTGTGTGTGTGTGTGTGTGTGTGTGTGTGTGTGTGTGTGTGTTGTGTTTGTGTGCAGTTTTGTATAGATATAACTGACACATTTTTCTGCAAGATACTTGACAGAACTCAAAGGGCCAGTATTATCTTGTTATCAATCACTTTTTAATATAACAGTTTGAATCAGCATGTAAATACCACACAATCTGCATGAGGGTGCTGCAGCAATAGCATACTTTGTGATGTCACATAAAGCAGTCCGAGGAATTTGTGGAGAAATTTACTGAAGAAAGTTAAAATGTATTGATATGAGTTATCCTGCTGTTATTAGGATTTTTTTCTGGAAAATGCCTGCATCCGCTAGACATTTAAACACTAACAAAATACACATATTTCCCCAACAGGGGGAAGAAATTAAATCTCATTTTTATCTTGTTTTTTTAGTATGTTTTTTTTCTGCCCTTTTGTAAATTTGATTAAATTTGCAAATGCAAGATGCCCAGCATTACCTACTATGTTTATACAAACCCAATGGATTATTGGGCTGTTGTTCTCCTGACCACAGTGGCAGTTGAGCTGCCTTTTAAACTGACTAAACATTTTTACCTGACTGAAGGTTTTGTTTTACCAGCAAGGATGTGCAAACAAATAGTCTCAGCCCTTTTTTTGTATTTTTGTCCAGTGTAGTCAATATAATTATATCCTCCCCAATTCCTAGAGCACTCATATCTCCTCTAGTGGAGCTTCCTCTGAGAAACATGAAGCTATGCAAAAAACACATTAACTTTGGAACCAGCACACTTGGAGGAAAACGTTAACTGCCAATTCTAGTACATCAGCCAACAGAAATCCATGTTGGCCTGCCTCACACCGAGTGACGGGGGAGTGAGTGGGCCTTCCTAGGGTGGACAGTTAGGCTCTTTTGGACTCCAGGCCACAATGTGCTGGGGCATCATTGGTGATTAAATTAGGACCCCAAAACAGTAACTTGACGTTAACTTTAATTAACATTGCTATTGCTATTGGTCTGGTCTGTTCATCTTACATGTCCACAATATATAGAGTAGCTGCTATGGTATGGGTATGGGAAAGAAAATAAGACCTATGGAAGTGACCATGTTATGTCCTGCAGAAACTCCAGAACCCACCCACACATCCACACATATACACCACTCCATCTCCCCAGCCTGGCTTGGCTCAGCATGAGGCTTGTTTGAGCCAGCTGTTCCTATTGTTGTAGCCAGCATCTGTTCCTGTGGTACAGTATCTAATAGCCTGGGGCTGAGAGATTATTAAATACGCACCGCTAATTCCCTCATCAAACCGCCTCACTCTCCAGCCCCCACACGTATACACATCCCAAATTAAACAAGCCACTTGCACTGAGTCAATCTGGGTTTACACCTCATGCTAAACATACAGGCACACTACTGTGTCACATGTCTTTGTGTTCTAGGTGTGTGTGTTATAACCCAGGAACAGTTGACAAATAGAACACTCCTTAAAAAAGATAACTTTAATGTTCTCCCTGCCCTTTTCCCAGTTTCTATTTGTAACATTCTTTTTCCCCAGGTTTGATATCTATGCCGTTGTTTACGTTCTCCCTTTTTTCATGTGATTTGTTTTGTTTACCCAGGCCATGTACCTGTCTTCTATGAGAGTTTGTTGTTGTTTTGGTCTTAGCCCCACCTTTACCCTCGCCCTTGTTATTCTGTTCACCTGTGTGTTGTTCTTGTCTCCCCTTCTGCACAGGTGCTCTCATATCCCTTGTCAGTATATACATCTGGCAGATGCATGTCGACAAATGTGAGTGCTTTTTAACCCTCACGGAAACAGGCCTCTTACACTAGTAAGCCCAGAATTAAAAGAGATGCTAGTCGACTAAGATTATACCAGATATGGAGTTAGCAATATGTGGCTAAATATAGTAAATTTGTCTTAAGCCTGTTAATATATCCTTGTGCTTTTGTGTACTCAGTCCCCCTTGTTTTTGTTTTAAGCATCTGTAGAGCTTTTACTTATACCATGTTTGCCTCTAGCTAACAACATTTCAGTATCACAAAAAATTCTTAAACAATTGAATAAACTAAGTATTTTAGTTGTGTAAAACAGACGCAAATTAGATTTACAATTGTATCTGCAGCCGGTTTTCATATAAAAAATTAAACTGAGATTGCCCCTGCCACTTCAGATGTGATAACGTTAAAGCTTACATTGGAGCTCAGAGCAACATTGGTTGCTGGAAAGGATTTATCCTACCTATTTGTTATTTGTTGTATTTGAACTCATAAAACTTCAGATCTACAGTCTTAGAAACATCATGCAGTTTATACTCAACAGGACATCTGGACCGAGAAGTGCAAGGTAAAAGGCAAATATCGAGGGTGAATGTGGGCACTCCAGTCTCTTGCCTCTTTTCAAGGTAAAATATTGAACAAATGACTGTTCGTTTTCACTCTGGCAGAGGGTTTATTGTATAGCAGCTTTAAAGTCACGACGAAATCCAATTCAATTCATAACCCTATGAAAGTAATTGGAACAGAATCAGATGCTTTCTCAGCAACCATGCATAATATAATTGCCTCATATTTGAACTTAAAACCTGTTTGGTCATGGGTAATGAGCTCAGGCAGTAGGGTTTCAATCCTCCCTGCCATTGTGGAAGTATACAATTTACGCTAAAAATTGAGACCTGATATTGGTTTATATGAGGCACGCTATAATTTCTTCTTCTCCTCCTTTTAAATGACCAAGATGCCAGGAATGTGGCATCTGACTCTTTTCTATTACCCAATTAAATGATTTAAGCAGACAGGAAATGAGTTACTCCTTAAATATTTCATACCATTCAGAGGTGACTCTATCTGTCCCTGGCAATTTCTTAGCTTTGAGTTTAAAAATTGCTAAACCTCCTTTTCTGTTATTTTTTATTTTGGTGCTTAGTGACCGTGGGAAATTTAATAGATTGTAAAAATGAATCAGTTCTACAGTCACTCTGATCTTGTGGCCTGGAATTTAAATGCTTGTAAAAAGATTCAAAAATACTTTTAATTTCAGCTGGATTATAGTGAATTAGTTTAGTTAGATGGTTCCTTATGTTGTATGTAGTTCAGTCTGCTTCGCATCTTCGTAGCTTTCTTGCTTTAAAAAATGTAAGGTTTGTTTGAATTTTTTGGGAGTATAAGTTATGGATTTCATTTTTAGTTTTTAATTCCTTTACTTATCTTTCTACAATCAGCTATTCAGTGTTTATCTCTTTTCTAAACTAGACTATAATTCTATTCTGGAGTATACTGTATGTGGATGCGAATAATGGTTATAGTCCTGGCCTGTAAGAAAAAAAAAAACACCCATACATCTCTTATCCCAGTATGACATTTGTTTTACTAAATGCTGCAAGTATTGGTTAAGTGGTTTTGAAAAGCTTATTTCAGGATAAGATTTAGATCATATCCACAGAAAAATATACTGTAGGTTTCAAGTGCCACTTTCAGGTGGGACATAAATATTTAGAAAAGTCACTTCTGTTCCCTCTGTTTTACTCCTTATCAAAACAAACGTCCTTCCTTTATCTTTGATATCTGATTCATGTTCATAGGTTACAGTGCTATCTATGACCTGATTTAAGTGATGAAATGTAAACAATTTTAAATCCTAGCTTGTTCAGTTGAATGTGTTCTTCATCTGAGATTTGAGTTCCCTGTACCCTTAGCTATTCAGTTTGAAATAAGACTAAATCAACAAATAAGTCTATTTATTTGACCTGGGGCTCTATTTCATGTTTTGTTGGAAGAGTGAGTTGTTTATGATGCTATCTTCTGGTCTGCTCAACCATGAGATTTAAGAGTGAGCTGGGTCAAGAGTCTGGAGACCAAGCCTTTGCTGGTTGTACTATTGGTTTGGTTTTATGGTGCTAAAATCATATTCTAAGGGATAATATTCATGTTTACACACAGTTTTTAAATAATTAATGTGAGAGCTGTACAGTCCTGTTAAAAGTAAAAAAGCCAACTGGTTGGTTTGCTAGTCTAATATTTTTTTCCTGTATTATTTATTGTATGACATTATATTAAAAATGTTACAGTTTAAGCATTCGGTTTTGCTAAACCGACTGGGATTGTGAATTATTATTAGTAAAGTGTTCAGTTGTCTAATGTGCATGACTCACAAAAAAGACAAGAAATGCTGTAAAAGTGTGAGATGTTCTGGGACTCCAAAATGGAACAAATGTCTAAAAGCTGGTTCTATCAGGAGATTCCAAGTCTGAGCAAATTGTGTGACTGGGGGAGTCCTAGCTAGCGGGTGGAATTGGTCACATCTCGATTGGGGTTTAAATTAGGAAAACTAAAAGTGTGAGCTCAGTTTGCACAGTAATCATAATAGTATATTAGAGATATGATGCCAGTTCAGTGGTTTCAGCTGAACTAGCACCAGCTAGATTGTTATTCATGGGCCGATTTTAAAGGGCCTGACCTAGATGGTTTAACTGCTGTCATTGAGCTCTGCTAAATAAGCAATGCTACTTGCTTGGTCTAATATGCATTTATGCAGTTTATGTAACTTATTTAATACAGAGGAATTTTATGGTTCGTTCATGCATGCCAAACAGATTATCACTGAAACAGCTGAGTGAAGTTTTCAGAGATTGATAATCAGCTGGCAAATGAACCTGTTTTAGTAGGTTGTGTCCACTATCTGGCACCTGAAGAATACATAATTAATAAAAACTACTTCATAAAGATAAGAAAAGGACACACACGTTGAGGATAAAAGGATAAACATGTTGAGTGAAATACTTCTAGACAAGCGAACTCGTGAAAAAATGACAAAAATAACCATAATGCTCTTGAGTAAATAAAAATGCCCCTACCTCTCTCCACTACATTGACACTTCTATTCTCTGATACTTAGGGAATTACAAAGGAATTTCTCATTACTATTATTCAACCTGACACTTGGTGGAACTCTGCACAGCATAAACTCCAAAAAATCTTCTGGAGACAAAAAAAATAACATTGACACAACAGTTGCGTGAATATATAAAAAATATAACTATGTGACTATATTCATTTTTGCTCATTGAATATCAATGGGCCATAACACTGAAAATGCTGCTGTAGTAATATTTTACAATTCTCCTTTTTTATATGTATGCTAACAAGTTTACAGTATTTAAAATGATCTAAATGTCATTACATTCAACTGCTAAATTGAGGATTTATGATTACAATAACTGAGACAAATTTACAATCTGAGCTGTGAATTTTAGCATTGTCACAGGGGCCGGGTCTAGCTGGCTCCCGTGATTTACCTCGGAGCATGAACCAGGCTGGAACACAGGCATCCATGCTGTGGTTGACTTTTATTTATGAATAAAACAAAACAGAAAAAAAAACTTGGCACAAGGGCCACTAGAAACATGAACAAGAACGTGAAAAACAGGACTAAGACAAGGCATAAATGAGGCGATGGACAGACAAGTGAGGGCTACACAAACAGAACTTAAATACAACCAGTAATCAAAGAACAAAACACAAACAGATGGGACCAGGAAACACGCAGGGAAAACAGAACAGGATGTCAAAATAAAAGACCAAAACCCAACAGAAAAGCAGTGGCCCCTAACAGCCACTGACCGAGCCCTGACAAGCATCCTCTTTATACTGTAAAAAATATGAATTCAAAAGCATTTCCCACTTTTTTATCTTCTTTTACTCACATAAGTACTTGCAATTAAATAAAGTGAGGCGAAATTAAGTTCAGATTAACATTTTGCATCAATTCAACTCTCATTTCCAGTAAACTCCACACCCTGGGCCATTAAAACCACAGCCATTAGCTCCACAGACTTTTGTGCACACCATAGATTCAGTTCTGTAAACTCATAATTAGCTCAATTAAAGCTAAAGCAGTGTATCTAAAAGATATCTCTTTTCATGGATTTTTGGGGGGATGATAATGATAGGATACCACACAACAGCATGAAATCCCAGAGAGATGGAAATAGTTGATCCCTGCCTCGTAATGCATGACATCACAAAGTCCAATGACCACTGTGGAAGCAGCAGAGCTAGCCTTACCTATTGAGGCTCCACCCTTCTGTCAGGCTTAAGGTAGAATTCATGAGCTTCCCCATTAGTCTGCCCTGAGTGAGTGGGCATTGGGAGAACCCGATGGAGTCCAGGCAGCTTCCAGGTCAGTGTAAACACAATACCAAAAATATCTGCGTACACAACAGTATGCTTTACAAACGACAAAATCTTAATACTTTTAACAGCTTACTTGTTTGCATTCATTCTAATATTAACTTATATACACACACACACACACACACACACACATATAGATAGATCGATAGATAGATAGATACATACATACATACATACATACATACATACATACATAAATACATACATATACATATATATATATATATATATATATATATATATATATAGAGAGAGAGAGAGAGAGAGAGAGAGAGAGAGAGAGAGAGAGAGAGAGAGACAGTATAAAAACAATCACAGTGTAATTAACATTTTATTACATGTATTTTCTTCAATAATCTCAGTAAGGTGAAGTACATGCTAACCATTGTTCTTTTCGAATGGAATATAATATGCCCTCAAACTATTTTAAGAACAATAAGGTTTTAAGGATATTATCAGACGTAATCTCCACAGGTGCCACAATAATCAAAATCCACACCCTTCCAATCACCAGCCAACACCTTCTGCAAATGTTAACACTGTGAAGCGGACATGATGTATAATTATACCGGATTGTTGAGCAGATTAGCCATCAGCATGGGTATGGGTGTTCTTTTTTAACCACTGTTCAAGTGTTTTTAAAGAACAGCAACACTGGGCAACATAAATCCAGACTTGATGACCTTTCTATTGTACATAGTTACTCTTTGAGATTGGGAAACTCCAGCACATTCTTTACACTGAATGTGTTTTCTGCTGTGGTGCTACAGATAGAACAGTGGTTGGATTGACCTTGATTCAAAGACATCCATCAACAAATGCTCAATGTTATGTAATAATGAACCTGCCACTTTATACTGTATTATAGTACATCCTGTTTTTAAAATTGTTTGCAATCGGTAGGCATGTCTGCACTACTGACCTGTCTGTTTTGAGTCCATAATGCTTAGCCTGAATGTTATCAGCCAGAAAATGACCTGCAAACAAACCAGTAATCTGTAGCTCACCATGTAATTACAGCTTCAGGAGAGCCAAATGGAGAATAGCTGTCTCCATGCTACCCTGGGACTGATTTTAGCTCATGTTGTAAGAGCTTACATAAAGCAAACGTCAAAGGAATAAGTACATTGGATGTTGTCATGTCTGCATTTGTTGTTCAGCATTAAAAAAAATATGGACTGAGGCTTGTTGGGAAAGGTCCAAAATCTGCTATCCCATTTGGGTTAACATTTTTTCACATGCAATTTATTTAGGCTCAGGTTGGTAATGTCCATATTCCCCTGATGCTCCTTCTAGTATTATCTACAGCTTCTGTCAGTATCACTCTCGAAAATCATGTTTCCAACAAGCCATCTCTGCTGGTGGTTCAGATTTGGTTCTGGTTTTAAATCGAACAGTATCACTTGGGTCTGCTCAGGTCAGGGCTCAAACCAGCAGGTCCAGGTTTTGAATCCATGCCCCTGCAGATATCTAGTGAGATCCGCTTGCTGCTTTGCAGTAGTACGAGAGTACCAGTTCTTAGGATATTAATGATGGTTTTGTTCACAGCTGCATGGTTGGGGAACAGTAATGGAGCAGAGGAGGAAGAGGTCATGGGCATTCACAGCCTCTCTGCCTCCCCTGGTGCAGTGGGTGAAGAACTCATAGGCGGTCCTCCAATCTCCGTCATCAAACAAGAAAAGGTGGATAAATCCAAATTTGGAGTCGATAAAAACCCGATTCAAATCCATATCTTCATTTAACGCACACAGAATGGAACACTGAAGAAGAGGCACTATTATTTGATTTACATGTATATATACATAAAAAAACTTTAAAAAAAAAAAAGGATTAGGTTAAAAATAACATTATAAATCTAAGGTATCTGCATTGGATCTGCAAAGCAAAAAATGGATTAAAATATTTATTGGAAATGGATTTAAAAACATTATATTGTTTTAAATTTGCATTGGCACCCTTTTACACAATTACACAATTTTAGGTTCAGATTCAGGTCATTTAGTTTCAGTATATATGGATAAAATAATGTGTTTTCACAGTGTGTAGATGAATCAACATTCAAGGTGGGCATCCCTTTTACGGCACAGTATTCACCCCACTATGCCACTTGTCTCTGTTACATGTAAGCTACATTAACTTAATAGCTCCAGACTCCAGTCAGTACAGTGTATGTAAATCATTCAAATTTCCTCTGATCTTCAGGATAACCAGTGGTCATGTGACAGCTCTGCTTCCTCCTCTGACAGCGAGGATGAGGACTGCAAAAGAAGGAAGAAGAAAAAGAAGAAAAAGCTGAAAAAGAGGAAGAGCAAGGTCATGAAACATGCTGACCATGTTTTATGTCTTTCCTGCCCATTTTCTTTTTCTAATTTCAGTGAGCACAAGGGTCTGGGCTTCTGGAGGGATTGTGTATGTAAAATATTGGCCAGTCAATAGAAGATTGTATCAGTATGTATAAATAAGTGCCTATTGCAGCATTAACTACTGTGTCTGAATACAGCAGTGATGCTGAACAGGCTGTATCTGCAGCACATCTGTCATGTCACGATTTTCATTCTTTTTTTTAAGTAATTTTGATTAGCTGAGGTCTGAGGGGATGTGTATGAAAAGCACCACAGCCGGCTGCTTAAGGAGCTGTGTGAGAGAACACTTATTTTGGGCAGGTTTGTAGCTGATCTAAAGCAATAACACTGCTTTTCTCTCCTTCAAACACTCCTTCCACAGAATACCTGGGCATCTTCTTCTTCGAGTAGCTCCTCAGACAGTGACAGCAGTGAGGCAAGCAAAAGTCTTCTGAGCAAGCTTTAATATTCTTTTGGATCACATTACAGTCACACCTGCTATTTTAGGTTCTAAATGAGTCAGAAGTGAAAGCACAAAAATGTGAAATGTTGATCTCACTTTTCTCAATAGGATGAAAGGAAGAAAAAGAAGCGGAAAGAGCGGGGTGTGGCTACCATTATTCCTGAGTCAGGTACAGCACAGGAAACATTCACTTTGACTAGGGCAAAGGGAGTCTCCACTACAAAAAAGTCCATTCACCAGTAATAGTGTTACATAGGAAAGTAAATTATATATTTTTGGTTAGTTTGGCTCTTTGGTTATCTGGCCATTGGGGGTAGGTATAGTTTGTCACATGAAATGTCAATAATTGTTCACTTACCCTTGGTGTCTTTGATCAGTGGAGATGTGTGTAGAGACCAAATCTTGTTTCTTTAACTGAGAACTGGAACACGAGAAAGTCAATAGTCACTCAAATCTGCAGCCATTGTAGAAAATAGGTCTGTTTTCGCATGTGGAACAAGAGCGCTGAATCATTTTTTTGTGACAACCATCATAATCATGAAGGAATCTGACCCAGTATTAGTGCTGGTGTTCAAACAGCTCCCATGTCCAGTGAAGTTTTATCCATTTTTACAGCTCACTGTCATACTTTGTCCCAAACCACATTCACAAGTCTGTGCCACCTTAATAAAGATCTAGGCAATGGTGTATTTACAGGAAATGATTTGAGTGACTATTGGCTTTCAGTGTTAGCAACATTAGCCTCAAGGCTGCAGATCTAAACTGGATACTTGGAGTCAAGAGAAGATGCCAAACATGCTTGACTTGTTGGCGAGATCAGGGGTCAATTGGAATGTATCTCTAACAACAACCCTTTACAGTATTGCTCTCAGTCTACAGCCAGCTACAGTTCAATAGAGGCTATTCTTATCTTCTGATAGAAAAGAGCTGCTGTGTGTACACACCATTTCAAACACACCCTGCAAGTAATGCATTAACTTTAACTTTGGTAGAACTTCTTTGAAAGTACATCTGAAACATTTCAAAGTGGAGAGTAGCGTCAGTTTTGGTTTTTTTTGTTTGTTTTTTTGCTAATTAAGTTTGTAAGCATTGAAACAATAATGCCTTGATGTTTACATAAGCAACCGATCTATTTTCACTACAAAAAAGGGAAATGTACCATAAGTGAGCAGTTTAGCCAATTGAGACTTTTAATAGGTCAGTTTAATTCCAGACAACCTCTTTTGCTTGAACCAAATGTTAGTCCTTTGGTTTAGACCAGGATCCAGACCAATATGTTTGAATGCACCCTTAGTTGTGGCAGTTTTTTAAAACGAACCTCCCTATAGGGAGGCTACAATTTTATCAAGCTAATTCTCACTGCGAGCTGTTTACATGGTCAGTAATAAAAAACACCAAAATATTCGTGGTTCCCCGGTGGTGGAATGAGCTGCCTAAGCCGACTAGAGCAGCAGAATCTCTCTCTAGCTTCAAAAACCTCTTGAAAACTCATCTGTTCAGACAGCATATCCTCTCCTGATCCACTGTCTATCTTTTTGCACTACTTTTAGCACTTAGAACCCTCCTCAGATTCTTACACTGTCCTGAAACTTAAACGTTTCCTTGTATTGTAAGTTGCTTTGGATAAAAGCATCTGCCAAATGAGTATAATGTAAAATCAGTTACATTTATTGTTCAAGAATACAAGGTGACCATCTGATGGCTGACCTTGAAGGTGACATGTACTAACAACAACAAATTTGCCATGCTAATATAAGCTTGATTAAACAACAATGGCAAATGGCATTATAGCCAAAACCTTGCTCAGCCACACAACAGCTGCTACGGAGAATGCATTCCTGGAAAATCCAGGAATTGCAGAATCTTTTCATAGCTGAAGTTATGGATGTGAGATTTGGGCCCACATTATAGTTGCACTGTGTTATACCATGCAGTCGGCAATAAGTCTGACATTATTGCATTATGTCTGAGTCACATATTGCATTGCCTTCATATTCAGCAATATGTCATTGCATTGCAGTCAGTATAATAGATAACTCGATCAAATGTGCGTATACACACACACACACGCGCGCGCACGCACGCACTGGGCAGGGTGGCTCAAATGAAACTCGCATGAGCCAGGAAATGATGAGTGAGACTTTCAGTAGCCACATTTTTTCAATTACAGGAGCTATAGATGGATAGGAATGTGCTGCAACACACGCACACATACACACACACACACAAACATTGTCAGTATGCAGGATTAAACATGTTCCACACACACACATTCCTGTTGTTTCCATTGTTCGTTCGTGGCCCACTGTGCCACCTTCTATAAAGACAGTCCAACACCTGTGGCATCCAATGCACCCAGGAGTGACCACATCCATCCATGGGACACTTGAATAGTGAGAGGCTTCTCTGCTTGTGACATCGAGGCTAGTCTGTCACTGACTTTTCAATTACTTTTAGGATTCTTGCAGTAGACAGTGCTTGAAATGACGTGGCATTTTTGGTTGTGTACAGTCCTGAACTAAAGACTGAGCTGGCCTGCCAAGATCCTGGAGTTGTGTCAATACATGCTACCAATTGAGATACCAATCATTACCTACTGAGATACCAATCATTTCTGTGCATGTGCAGCGTATGTGCAGTTCTACAGTCTAGGGATTCATTACCTTACCCCTAAATCTATGCTACCTTGCTTTGGGTTAGATGGAGGAGGGACCCACCAAGGATAGGGGTACTGAAATAATTATTTGCTATGAACCAGTTTGCAACACCTTCCTGTGTTTGATTGTTCTCATTGTCTTATTTTCTTGAATCTGGTTGGCTTGCACCTTTGTGTCTACATCTTTTGTCTTGTCTCTGTCAATACCCCTGGTTGCTCTAGGACATCTAGTCACAGTAAATGCCATGGATGGTAGATCATTCAGCGATGCTCCCATTGCCCAAGTCACCATTCCTCTTCAGATGCTCACCACATCACATAGAACAAATTCAGTTTCTGGTCCTTCACAACAATAAATCCTATTAAGTCTACCTTGGTTATGGTGACACAGTTTGATTATAGACTGGAATTATGGCTCTATTCTCTACTGGTCCCCCCAGTGTTTCTATTCCTGATCTAATCAAATTGTACCCTTACATGTAATGTCTATAGTCCTAAAGCTCACCTTCCTCTTAACACTGTTCTCTGAATATTCTTTCCTGGCCAAAGTTTTCAGCACCTCCAGGACAACACATCTCCCCCCTCATCTTTCACGTGTTTATTCATTGTCAGACTATAAAACCAAGGCTATGGAGAAATCTGTGGCTTAGGCTTAGAACAGCTCCACAGGTTGACAATATATATAGCTTATTTGGACACACCTGACAGAACATTTTAGACATTCTGATCTAAAGCTTAAAGCTTAAAATGCTTGAAATATGTGCCTAAAGTACTACTGGGACAAACTCAAGGTACAGTAATGTTTAATGATATGGCAGTTTCTACTTGATTGACACATTGCGGGTACATTAAATGAAAAATCATATGCAATATGTTCAGCTGCTCACTTATCCAAGCTTTGATTTTAATTTTGTTCATTCCATTTGGCAAATTTAGTTTATACTGGAAACCATCAGACAGACCAAGGCCTGCTGAATCTAAACCTCACTTTAATAGAACCTTTTCAGTAAATCAAAGTGGACTTAGATGTCTCAGCTTATCAGTCTGGATAAGCTGTGAAAGATTGCTGACATTTCTTATACTGGAAAAGGTAACAAAGGCGAGAGAACCACAGTGAACCAGAGAACCACAGTGAGAGTCATTATCTCTTGGAGAACTGGAGAATATTTAGAACAGTGGAGAATCTTCCTAGAAGTTATTCAACTACTAAAGTACCTCCAAGCGCAGAATGGAAACTTATTCTGAAAGCCACAAAGAAACTCAAACATAGAAAAAAAACTTAATTAAGCTTCGGTAATCAATAATAAGGTTGGCATACATGATTCCACTCTTAGAAAGAGACTAGTTAAAGAAAACAAAGTTGACAGGGAGTTGTAAGCATAGCTAATATTGAGGAACATAAAGCCTTTCCTTATATTCTGTGGAAAGTATTTTGGAAGTTAATACATTCCAGCAGGGAAACATTGTGGTGGTAGTGCCATAGCATGAACGCGCTTCGTGCTTCAGGGCCTGGACCACTTATAACAGTTGATGGAACCATAAATTCTGCTCTCTACCAGAATTTCCTGGAGGAGAATGTCCAGCTATGGGTCATTGACCTGAAGCTTAATTGCAACATAGTTATACTGGAAGACAGTGATCTGAAGCACGAAAGGAAGTCTTCTAAATGGCTTAAAACTAGTTTTTGCGTTGCATAATCAAAGTCCTTATTTGAAATCCACTGAGAAAAAGTGGTAAGACCTTAAAGACCTTAAGTGGTAAAAATATGGAGTTCATACATGTATGTGGTTGAACATCTTCCAATGCGACAAAACATTTATTTTTTTCAAAAAATGAAATGATTGTTTAAAATGTATTCCCTATGTTCTCCTTATCTTCTATTACATTTTGTACAACTTTCTGAAACCATTTAGGCAAACAAATGTGCAAATATAGAGAAAACTGGGTGGGAGAGCAAAAACTTTTTGACTTTATTTAGAATTATTGATATTTGTTGGGCGTCTTGTGCAAAAAATCACTCTTGAGGGCTTATTGAAAATGTGTGCATTTGTTTGCCGGGAACAAGCTTTACCAATGACTCAGCAGTGTGCCTTCCATGTGTCCCTCAGGCCTGGTGTTGGAAATAGTGTTAACACCACTAAAGAAAGAGGACAACGGACAAGAAAAGAAGAAAGCAAGAAAGGATAATGCCAGAGTAAGTATTTTCAAAGTTGCCAACTCAGTATATGTGTGCGTGGGTGTGTGTACGTGTACACATCATTTGCTAAACTGATGAAAGTCACTGTGCATGAATTCTGGGTAGACTCAGGTACCGACTTACTGGGGATGGATGTAGGGTGAGAAGGAATTAGAGCTGTCTGCATGTCCCGAAACATTCAAATGGAAAAAGATATATAAATGAATAATATAATATAAAAAGCTTCAAAAATGGTTCATGTTTTTGTTACATTGTATTCATTTGGTCAGTAAAGCACAATAAAGATCTTTTATTCTATAAAATATGAAATATTTCATTGATATCCTAGTGTCCAGTTTTTCAACAAAATAAAGAAAAGTACCATAAGAAATTATTTACAGAGCCTAGATGATCTAAAACGAAGATTGCATTGTAGGATAAAACTAAAATAGAAGTGTACGGAACATAATTGGATTTTGTGTCAGTAACTTGAAGGTTCTTGCTGAGATCAATTTTAGGATGAAAGCCATCAGGTATGAAAACATTTTTTTCCAAAAATGTGCTTGCATTTTCCAGTAACTTGAGATTCAAATGGACTTTCTAGTATAAGACCCTCCCAAGTAGGGCATCATACATTCCTAGTCATCCACTGAACGTTCCAGACAGTTTCTTATGTTCTCACTGTACTCTGAACTGCGAGAGCCTGAGGCTTAATCCTTTGAAAGGTTCTTTATCCAACCTAGTCCAATCTAATATACTGTAGTATATGTTAGATGTAGTACTTAGATCAAAGTCTGATCGTCTATTGGAACTCTGACATCTAGTTATACTGATATTACAACTTTTCCTCATGCTGAAAAGCCATGGTGTCTCAGGAACGTTGTTGTTATCTTCTACAGCCTATTTTGCTCATTTTCATCAAGGATGCCAATAACTTTGGATCTTCATCTCTTGTCCAGAAGAAGAAAATGAAGAAGAAGAAAGACAAGAAAAAGCGAAAGAAGAAGAACAAGAAGAAGAACAAAAAGAAGAAAAAGAAGGCAAGAGAGGTAAAACAGTAATAACTGCTCTTCTTGATTCCAGTTTTTAATATTTAAGCAAATTTTTAGCTTTCTTTTTCACACATTTATCTCGCTTAATTTTTCACAGGACTCTAGCTTAGCCTCCTCTTCTGATAGTTCCTCCTCTGAGAGTGACGATGAGAAAAAGAAGAAAAAGAGGAAAAAGAAGCTCAAGAAAAAAAATAGGGTAATACATAGATAGAAAATGTTCAATATTACATAAATATCATATTTTTAAAAGCATGTAATAGTGTGTGAAACCGGTCAGGATTCATCATCTGACAGTTCAAGTGAAGATGACAAGAAGAAGAAGAAGAAGAAGGAGAAGAAGAAGGACAAAAAGAAGAAGAAGAAAAAGAATAAGAAGCTGAAAAAGAAGGTAAAGCAAAAATAAACTTATTGTGTAGAGTTCAATTCAAGATAGTTCTGTCCAAGTGTATAGAATTCGTACAGAATTTTAGTTTCCTTGTCTGTCTCAGTACTTCAGCTCCAGCTCTAGTTCCAGTCCATCCACATCTGAGAGTGAGGAGGAGCAACCAGAAAAGATAGTAAGACTATTGCAATTACTTAAATACTTTTGCATTAATAATTCATACTACAGAATTACTGCTACATTACATACTATAATTACTAAATATTCACTAAATTACTACATATTGCTGCTGAGTTACAATTCTACTTATTACTTCAACTAAGAAACGTATAATTGTAGCCCAATACTGAATTACATTAATATTTAACATTACTGAAATACTACATTACTATTACATCTACTAAATAATCATTACGGTTTTAGATGCTATTGTTGAATTATTTCCACATTACAGTTTTTCTCAAATGCTAAAACACATTTCACAAACGTTTCCTCCATGTTCCCCAATGTCTAAACACAACACCCTTTTCTAAAGCTACATAAACACAACCACACCTTCTCACTTCAAAACTCAAACTTTCACA
>JBBPDE010202633.1:1923-15870 GCA_037974605.1 Nannopetersius ansorgii
ATTGTGCATATATTATTATATAAATGTGAAGATTGTGACTAAATATCTGACATTAGAATTTGATCAGTGTCCTGCTAACTGTGCTACAATTGAATTGGATCTTTGAAAGGCAATAACAACTATATTATTTAGTCACTCTTACTATGAGGTCTCACGTGCGCGCTTATCTCTATCTGTCTATCTCTCTTTCTCTCTCTTTTCTCTCTCTTGTGTTGAGCACGTTCACTCTCTCTTGATGAGACTGTTTTCAGATGACTGTATCCAAGAGAAGGCTAGAGAAGTTTCTGAGCAGAGAGGACCTGGACAGTAACAGCGTGCACCATGACGACACCTACGGTATGTCATGATGAGATGTAATCATACATGTGTAGACTTCTTGGAACATGCAAGTCCTTACAGACAATTATATTCAACCTTTAGAAGGTACATTCAATGTCAGTGACAACAAAAATGTCATGTTGTGCAGTGGATATAAAAGACACACATGCTCTGTTGGAGAGTGCAGGCTTTTGTGACATAAAGGCAGAAATGAAGTGTTTCCACTTTCATAAGAACCTTTCAACCAGCAAACATACAAAAGCATATAGATGCTTGAGCATCTATGCATGCATTCTTATCCAGAGTTTTAATCATATTGTAGCATTGGGTGTCTTGTCCAATGACTCTTGTTGGTGTAGAGTGGAGTGTTTGCATTCTCTTTGGATAGCCATGGTCCAAGAGGGGCCAGGATTAGCATCATTAACCCTTTAAACACATGCAGTGTGGTATCTTCATACAGCAAAACAGCTTGTTAAATAAAAGATCCCTTGGTTTGTGTTGAAGCCTGAGGTGTCAGATATCATGCAAAGCTTTGTTTGGTTAGAAAACATATAATAATAGCCACTACTGGGCTTTTAAAAATGCCTTTTACGATCAAAAATGCCCAAATTTCTTTTAGGTCTTAGAAACGAACAGAAATAACACAAGGTCTTTGAACCAGGGAGAACTTTCAGGATAGTCTCCGCCCACAAGAGGGGGGAACCCGCAGAGGGAGGGGGTCCAGATAGCGGCCGAGTGATGGCGCACCAAGTGAAAGAGCAGCAAACGGCTAGCATGTAGTAGTACAAACCCCGGTTTTAGATTGATTTACACTGATTCTATTTGTTGAAATCAGATTTTACTAATACAGTCTGAGTTCCAAGAGTTAAAGGAAATGGATGATTAGATGGATAGACAGATGGATGGATGGATGGACAGACAGACGTAAGAGTAAGAGAGAACTGCTTATATAACTGTTTAATTGCTGCATTTACAGTACTGGGGGTGGCTAAATGCACCACATGAGACAAACAATGTTTTCTTTTGTGATTAATTTGGTAACTAAATAGAAAATGTGCCCTGAAATGTGTGAAAATGACCCTACTTCATTTGTTCCCTGCTGAGCATTTGATGAAGGGTGACAAAACCTTTGCATAAGATCGTATCTAGGCTATGATGCAGATCTAGTATGAAAAAAAAACGATCTATAGTTTGCAAAAAGTGTATTGAATAATCCCACACTGTTGAGACAAAAAGGTTTGGAATGAACTAAAGATTTCAGCGGATTGATGTTTTGCATCAGAAAAACATGCTGCTTTTACATTATGCTTCAGTATTCTATATATAATGGTACTTTATTATGTATTTGAATAGTGAAGCAAAATAGTAGTAAATATTAAAGTGTTATTTTACAGTTAAACAGTTAAAGAGCTTTTTTTATAGAAAGAGTTAAACAGTTTTTTTATTATTGTGCCTTTATGGCATATGCAGTCCAGTCTGAAACATGTATGTAATAAGCGGACATGCGTTGTTATGACATCACAAAAACAAATGCTGTTCTTGGGTGAAACAAAGAAGTTTTTACATACGACGTCAAATGTTTTATGCAGGTGTTTTCTTTTTTATGGCAGTAGCTTTATTGGAGGGGAAAAAGTTGCATTCATCCTCATTTATATTTTATTAAATGTATATATATATAGCTTGTTTTGACAGATTGTTATGCTTGTGTGAATAACCTTGAGTCTCTTTGTTAATGCTGATAGGTGCTGCTGTAAGTGTGACAGAAGGCACATTTGCCTGGCAAAAGAATGGAGAGCCTGTCCTTAAGAAGTAAGTTCTTTGCAATCGTACTGAAGCCTATTCCTGAAAATACAAAAGGCAACGTGATCTCTTGCCTCAGCCTTGGCTTCATCCTATATAGCTTGGTAAAATTTTGCAGCATTATTTGATTATTTTTTGCCATTATGTGGCCTATAATTTGCCCATATGTGGAATATAATGTACCTTTTGTTTTGGATTTTGTAAAAGGCATTGAGCCATGTATAAAAGACATTTTCAATCAAACATTTCAAGTGTTTTTGCAGTTGAATTACTCATTTAAACACAGTATAGAAATGCTTTTATTTGAGCAATGTATGTAGTATAGCCATACCACCCATGTAGATGTCATGGGTTTGCATAGGACACCAACCACTCAAGCTACTGTATTTTGATTACACTCAGTTTATACAGCAAAAAAATAAGAGACCACTGCAGTTTATTTTTAAATCAACATCTCTATGAGTATGACAACCTTTCCATGCCAGTGTCTGTTCAATTCCTACACAAGCACCTCATTCTGCTCCATGAGGTACTGATTAGTGATCACCTGAATCACATCTTATTTAATGTGGAAAAGTATTACAAAATTGTTGCAATCACTCCTCTCACAATGAGACCAGTTGGATGGTAAAACACTCTGAGAAGGTCATTATTGCCATTTTGTTTGTAAAAGCTTTGTTTTCCTTGAAATAGTTCTGTAAACACTGCATCATTTCTTAGATTTTGATGTATTGTCATTTCCTTTAAAATTATGCTTTAATATTAGGAAATTAGGTGAAATATTGTCAGCAGTTCTTAAAAACGAAGGCAAAGCTGTCCAGTTCAATACTATAAAAGATAAAACCTGAAATAATTATTTTTGCCATATTCACTTATTTGTTCCAGAGCTGTATATTTCACAGGCTGCTTTATTTAAAAATACCTGCCTTGTACATCAATTCTGATGTGGTCTCCTATCTTGAAGGACCACTGTGTGGAAGACTATAGCCTTTTGTACAGCTGCTGAGCTTTTAACCAGATATTGAGTTATTTCGGATGGCGGAGCATTGTCAGTGGCACAGTGCACTTGGTGCTGGTATGGTATCTTACATCTTATTTCTTTTAGATTATTATTTAGATTGTCTGAAGGGTAAATAAAGCACTAATTCCCAGAGCTTCGAAATCGCTCCATCCTAATCTCCCAGTAATCTGCAGTCAGTTATTTGGCTCTTGCCTCTCACTTCTCATATTCATCAAACAAATGTAGGACTCTAGCCACCCTGCAATCGATAGAAAATTACATCCAGCTCGATTAAACACGTTGCACCATTATATGTCTGTTACGCCTTTCACTTTTAACCTTGTCCAACACACCTGCATGCGTTTCCTCAGTGTGTGTCTGGACATTAATCCGGGCCGTCTGGTGGCAGTTGTGGGAGCCGTGGGTTCAGGCAAGTCCTCTCTGGTTTCAGCTCTGCTTGGAGAAATGCACAACCTCTCCGGCTCAGTCCGCATTAAGGTAATCAAGCAAGGCACGTAATGCTATTTTAGGAAGCTGACAGATAACAGCTTCATTGTGATTGGCTCTCCAAGCCCGGCTGTGTTTTCTTTCTGCTGCCTCCCTCTTGACATGCTGACGGGCTTTAAACGATTGGATTTTTTTTTTTATCACAGCTGGGTTTATGGAAAAGTGTAGCTTTTAGACCTGAACAGGTGCAAACGCTATCAGTAGTAACTCTCGTCTCCTCTCCTCTCAGGGAAATATGGCGTATGTGCCTCAGCAGGCTTGGATTCAGAATGCCACTCTAAAGGACAACATTCTCTTTGGCTCTGATCTGGATAAGAAGAAGCTTCAAAGGGTGGTGGAGGCCTGCGCCTTGGAGCCAGACCTGGAGCTGCTTCCTGCAGGAATCCAGAGTGAAATTGGGGAGAAAGTGAGACGCTTCAGACCCTCATAAATCCTATTTAGGAATAAAAGATTTTTTTGGTAGCTCATCAGTAGTGAAAGGGCAGTCCCAAATAAAAGGAGTACTTCAGTATTTATTTTCAATGTTAGTCTTCGATTCTGTTTTCAGTTTTCAGAACTGTAGCCAAGCTACACAACATTTCTTCAGCAAAGGCCTTCAAAAAACACAGTGATTGCTACTGAAATTGCTATAGAAAAGATTCAACCCTTTCAGAAATGCAGCCTGAAATGAAGATACAAACAAAAAACAGTATCATGGTACGAGTATCCCCCCAAACCTAAAAATACTTGTAAACACAGTCAGCTGTAACTAATAACCTTCTCCATTTCTAACTGGCATCCAGTAGTGATAAGTTGTAATTGTTTTAAATAGTTCAGCATGCAAACAGCTATCCCCGGAGCATTACAGGACTTGGAAGTGCAACTGAAAGCAAACAATTAACTATGGGTGGCAAGGCACTGTCAAAGAATCAAAGGCCCTTGGAGCACAGCAAAGTCTAGAATTAAGAAGTGGAAAGTATTGAGTACTAATAGGACCCTCCCCAGATCCCTCCAAACTGGATGGAAGAGTGAGGAGGAAATTGGTCAGAGACTACAAAGCGGCCTATGGCTTCTGTGAAGCAGTTACAGGAATTTATGGCAAAGAGTTGTCACTGTGTGACAGCAGAATCAAGTGAGGCTTGTTTTAAGTCTTGATTGAGGTTTACCAAAACGTACCTCTGCGGAGAGCCAATACAGCTCATTATCCAAAGAACATCTTACCTACAGTAAATCATGTAGGTAGTTGGGAGTGCAGCTGGGACTGGGGCAATATGTCAGGATAGAGGAAAAAATTCAATGTGGTAAAATGCTGTCAGAGTATGGGAAGAAGGTTCCCCTCCCAACATGACAATGACCCAAAGCAAACAGTAAAATTGACCAGTGGCTGAAGGAGAAAAATATGGACGTCCTTGCTTTTAAGAACCCAAACTTAAACCCTATTCAGAATCTGAAATGACTTGAAATGACCATCCAATGTGACTGAGCTTGAACAGTTCAGTAAAGAAAAGTGGGCAGATATGCTCAGTAAGTAATGCTCATTGCAAATGATGAGGTTAATTTGGGACAAATTTGCTCAAATATGAAAGTGCTATGATTCCTGGCAATGCAGTAGGAGAATACCGATTGCTGTGGCTACTTCTAGTGCAGCTTCCAGGTGTGTAGCTCCAAACACCCTTGGTCCTGCACTTAATTTGGCCAGTTCACATCTCTATCGTTTATCTAGCCTCTAAATTAACCTTTGTCGACGTTCTTCCCACTCACTGCTCTTTTTCAGGGTTCATTTACCATTCTTGCCCAGGCGTGTCCTATCCTAGGTCTAGTCATCTCACTTCCTACATCCAGTTTTTCCTAAGATCCTTTCAGTATTTGCCTGTTCCAGGCTCAGTATCTGCAATCAGGGTTTGTAGTCCTGTCCCGTTCCCTGAGACGCTCTCTATCACTGACTTGGCTCAACAGTCTAAGATCGATTTGGCTACGATTCTTGAAACTTATCCAGTTCTTGACCCTTTCCACTCTTGCTTATGTCCATGTTTCTGTTTTACTCCTGCCGTGATTCCAGTCTCTGTTCCAGTATCGTTTTGTGGAGTGATTATGTGTAACAAATGGTTCACTTTCACTTCAGTTCTAAAGTAGTACCCTCTTGTTGTCACTGTTTATCTACATCATAACTGAAATGAAGCCCATTTGTGTTCACACAGGGCATCAACCTGAGTGGAGGGCAGAAGCAGAGGGTGAGTTTGGCTCGAGCAGCCTACAGTTCTGCGGACGTGTACTTGCTGGACGACCCACTGTCTGCTGTGGACTCCCATGTGGGGAAGCATCTGTTTGAGAGGGTGATAGGACCAAACGGCCTACTGAAGGATAAGGTTAGTGCTGTTTGATATTTTTTAAGAAACAATCAGCATCATTTGCTGCACCTCAACATAAATGAAATTTGAAAAAAATCTGTAGCATCTCAATCTATAGGAATGCATTGGCTTTGATCATACCTTTGTAGAAGCCACGGTTGTGTCAAGTGCAAAGATGAAGGTCAGTGATGGCCCACAGTCTAAAAAACAACATGAAAATTCCTCTCAAACCCAAAAGGAGGAGGGTGTCCTGTATATGAAGAGGGCAGTAGTTACAAACATGCCTTAGGATTTTGAAATGCTTTCCCGCTGTGGTTGTTTTTGTTTTTCATATGATAATAATAATGCCTGTGCCCCTTTCAGACTCGCATTCTGGTGACCCACGGGGTCAGCTTCCTGCCGTACGTTGATGAGATAGTTGTGTTGGTGGATGGTGCTGTGTCAGAAGTTGGGTCTTACAGCAGTCTACGGGCCAGCAAAGGTTCTTTCTCAGAATTTCTGGACATGTACGCTAAAGCGGATGGTAATGAAGCCCAGGAACAGTCTGGTGTGTCTATTTTTTTTTATATTTTGATGAAATTGTCATCAATTACTGCTCTATTCTTCAGACCTTCTAACCCTCACCCAAATTCTGCAAGGGACATGAATAGCTAAGAATGGCTTACATTTACAGTCGTGTATTTGCTGTTAAGAAAATTATTTTACTTAAAACATTTCCCCTTGTTTTCAGCTATAGGCACTCAGCAAAGCAGTGTGGCCCTGAACTCTAAAGACCCTCAAGTGAATAGCGCTTCAGTCTCTTTTTCGTCAGAGAAAGGAGGCAGTTCACACGACAGTCCAAACCAAGCCTTCAACACCAGTTGGTAAGTCTGCCCACTCAAGTGCAGAGTGCACAGTTAATATGTTATATGTTATCAAGATATCACAACTGACAAGGTTTGTGTAGGAGGGTCAACTTAGACATAATGCAAAATATATATGGGACACTCTAGCATTGTGCTGTCGAGCAACAGATATGTATTCTCTGGATAGTGCACCATTAAATACCTTTAGATGGAGTCCCATTCTACTGGGAGCCTTCCTGGAAGAGTACATACACCAACAAATTGACCTTTTAATACCCCTGATTTTGGATGAAACACTGGATAAGCAGGTGCCTATGGAAGTATGTGAACACCCCTTCCAGTTTCTAATGAAGGGCTTTGGCTGTTTTTGTAACACTTATGGTTAAAAGGTGCGTAAAACCATGCATGAATTGGTTATCGTCGCGGCTCCGTTATAAGAAGCCACCTTTTGAAGTTAGTTCTGACAAAATTTCTGCCTTGCTACAGATGCCTTGGTCAACAATAAATGCTGTAATTATGAAGTGAAAATGTGATGGAGTAACTGCATTCCAGCCATGACACAACAGCAACACGCTTACAGTAAAGGTCACCTATTTTGAACAGTATGGAATTCTTTCTCTGCATTTAACCCATTTACCAAGTGAAGCAGTGGACAGTCGGCAACGCACCACCCAGGGAGCAGTGTGTGGGAATGGTACCTTGCTCAAGGGTACCTCAGTGAGGCCACTAGCAGTGCCGAGATTCAAACCCACAACCTATGGATCACAGGGGCAGCTCCCTAACCACCGGACTACCAGCTGCCCCAAGGATGGAACTGTTGAGGGCATGGCATGTAATATCATCTGTCCTCATGTGCAAGACCCACCAAACAGCCTTTTCGATCTCCATCAGCCTGAGAAGGAAATGTGCTTCCAAGGCTTAGCAGCCAGACACATGTCTAATATGCACAATGCCAAATGTCAGGTGTAGAGATGTAAAGCAGTGGTCCCCAACCCCCATGCCGCGGACAGGTACCGGGCCGTGGGTCATGTGGTACCAGTCCGTGGGCTGCACAGAAAAAATAATATTTTATTTACTATCAGAGTCTAAACGATGTTTTATTTTGAAAAATGACCGGGATCCTTAGTCTATGACTCACTCTTGTTAGTAAAGCTGCGAGTACACATTGGATTTACGTTTATTACGTTTATTTTAAAGATACCCCATTATTATATATTTAAAGTATCCCAATTTTTATGCCTATCATTTATTTGTAGAAATACGTATATTCATCTGCCACTCCTTAAAGGCCGGGCCGTGAAAAATAGTTTCTGATATTAAACCGGTCCGTGACCAAATAAAGGTTGGGGACCACTGATGTAAAGCACACTGCTGGAGTAATGAATGTCCCAGTCTGATTGCCAAACCCAGTTTGCTGAATGGATCCTAGAGAACTGTGTGCTTCCATTTGTTTGTAAAGAGTTTCAGGAAGGTCCATTCTTTCAACATGACAGTGCCACTGTGAATAATCCATATTGAATATTCTTTTGGATTCTTTGGTTGAAAAAAATTGGTTGGTCTGCATAGAATCCTGACCTGAAACCTGCCAGGCATTTTTGGGTTTTATTGCTCTGCTGACATTAATATCACTGATACTGTTGTGTCTGAATGCTGAAAGTTCCTTGGTTTTGGAATGAGACATTCAGCTTATGGATGTGGAGTTCAAATGTCCACATTTTGCCATTTTGGCCCACCTTTGACTGTTTGGTGTATGCACATTAGCATTTTAAAGCTGCATATAATGTCCTTGGGTGGAAAGCCAGCATGAACATGATCTGAAATGCAGCCGTATAATTTGAAGCGGCACCATCTGACCTTTGGCAAGTTTTTATTTGCTTAGTCAATTTGTGGTGCTTGTTTCTCTTGCAGCACAAACAAGTGGCACACTGCAGGCATCAGTAGACACAGGAAAACCAGCGGAAATCAATATCTTAGCACTTTGCTGACTGCGAACATCAATGGGGCCAACAGCAAACATATTAATGTACTTATTCTGGTGTCTCAGTATTGCCAGCCTGTGGCAGAGATCAGACAGCCACGCTGCTGTAAGACTGTTCATCAGCTACCAGCCCTGCTGTTTATTTCCCCACTGAAGATTACCTTTAAGCTAGTGTGCCTCATTTACAGGTTGCACAACGGCTTAAAATGATGCAGAGGGATGTAACAGTGGGGTTGTTAGAATTAGCTTCTCAGTGTATTGTCATATTGTAACCTATAATGCATTTTGATTGCACAATCCCAAAATCAAAGCAGTTAAATTGCTACTTTCAAGTCAAGACCTCATTAGTGAAGCGATCATTTTGTCATACATGAACACACAGCAGCACACAGTGTGAACTGCACAAAATTCTTCCTCCGCGTTTAAACCCTTCACCAAGTGAAGCAGTGTGTGGGCACGGTACCTCAGAGGTGTCATTAGCAGGAAAGGGATTCAAGCTCACAACTTTCTGATCACAGGGTAAACACCCTAACTACTAGGCCGCCAGCTTCCCATCTTTATTATGAATGTACAAAAGCGGTTGGTCTTCAGTTTTTCATTGAATAAGACCCGCACAAAACAAATCGTTTTAACTTATATGCCATTTCATAAAGCCTCAAGGTCAGGACTAGACCCCTTTCACATTTCTGGGACTCATTTACATTTCTGTTGCTTTTTGAAAGCAGGTGACTGTACCTCCGTTTCACAAGAAAAACAAAACACATCATACATGAGGGCACATTAGGGTCAATGCATGTCACTTTTTGTTATTATTCATGGTCAGTTCATTCAGTTTAGCACACCTCTACAGCAAGACTGTATTAAATGAAAAAGAATTTCATCGACGTTTAAATATTCAGTCTTACATGGTAATATTCTTGAAAAAAATACATCAACAAGTGAAAGTTTGTCATACGTGAACACACCACAGCACACAGTGTGAACAGCACGAAATTCTTCCTCTGCATTTAACCCATCCACCAAGTGAAGCAGGGGGCAGCCAGAAACACAGTGCTCGGGGAGCAGTGTTTGGGGACGGTACCTTGCTCAGGGGACCTCAGCGGTCCCAGGAATCGAACCCGGACTTCCTGATCACAGGGCAAATGCCTTAACCACTAGGCTTCCAGCTGCCCCATAATAAGTAACAGGTGTATATGTGAAGTAATTCAGTCTACCTTTCACATAGCCTGGGTTTTTGTGATTGGGTGCTTGGTTGGGAACAAGTACATGCCAGGTATGGCTGAATATAATTTTTTGTGTTGTTTAGTGTTTCCACTCTTCGCCTGTATTATTGCAGTTTATTGCTGCAGATATTTCTGAAGGATGGACAGAAATAAACGATTTTTTTTAAGATCTGGAGCAAAAGTAAAGCTTGGATTTCTCTGAAAGATGTCTCTGAAAGTACTGTTTATCAAACAGAGACACTTTTGGGTTTAAGATTAGACTTTGTAATGCAAAAGCAATATAGGTGATTTGAAAATATCGCTCAATATTTGACTGGCTAAGGAACAGAGAAGCAAGCTCCAGATGTGGACAGATGTAGGTGTGATTGCTGTGCATGTTATGAAATGAGTCATACTTCAGAATGAAACCAGGCCCACAGCAGTCATGTGATTACACTAGCGTACATCTTGACACACTTTTTTGTTCAAATCCTCACCTTCACTCACAGGTGTTGGAATATGTCATTTCTAATACTTCAAGTTGCCTGCGATTAGCTCTGTGGTTTGCCATATGTCAGATGTTTTCGCATGCATACGTGTTCTAATAATACACTTTCACTCTTTTCACCTTCCACTTTGCTCTAGTGGGACACAGAAAGAGAACATAATGACTGAAAACGATGGACGTTCAAATAAAGGGCAGCGGCTGATTGAGATGGAGACTGTGCAGACTGGCAGGGTATGGCTAAGCAACATGTATAGTGTTTGATTACCGCTGTTTGGCTGCTTAACTGAGTACTAAATCTTTGTCAAATGCTGGACAGAATGGGAAGAAATGGACAGACACCTGTGGATTGGTTTTCGGATCTAAAGCAAAAGTAGACCTCGACTTGCTCCTTCCTCTGAAAGTGCTATTTAGACAGTGGGGACACTATTGGTGGTTTATCAGGTCTTGCATTATTATAATAATTGTAAATAATTACAATAGTTACAATCATTATAACAAAAGAGAGAGGAGAGAGGCAGCTGAGGTGTGTGTGTGTAGCTCCTTGTTTAATGTTAGTGTCTGTTTGAAGGGGAACTTTGTTTTAAATAGCTGTACACTCCATACCTTTTTGTTGTTTAAGAATAAAAAGCATGAGATGTCTTTCCTAAACCTAAATTTCTGAATTATACATTTTATGCTCTATATTTGGGGTCTGGAGTGGTACAGCCCCACACAGAAGGGGCACAGTTTGGCCCATCACCCACTGAAGTATTAGTTGATTGGTTCTTGAGGATATAGTAAAGTGGCTCCTTATAGTCAGTGTGAACAATGTGTGTGTGATTGTTTCTCTGCATTTAACTAGGGGTTTAACAAGATGCCCAGCCTTTCATTTGACTAAAAGAAATTATTTATTTTCTCAGTTTTTGTGACATTTCTCTTCCATGTGGAGCCATTGCTAACAACATGAAATTGGAATGGCTTTTCTTTGTTAACTAATGCCCTTTTACAGTAACCTGTCTGATGGACACCTCTTAAATGAATGATTAGACTCACCTGTAGGTAGGGAATGGAAGTCGTTTTGGATAAAAGCGTCTGATAAATGCCATAAATGTAAATGGGTGTACTCACATTTGTTTGAATGGCTTGAATGGATTTGTTAGAAAAATCATGTTTTTGTGTGTGCACATGAAAAAATCTGGTTTGCAATCAATGGCTCACATCTGTAGGAGTATTTTGTGGTATAGTATCATAGAAAATGTAGATTCTGAGAGGAAACTAAAGGTTTTCTGACAAATCTGGTGGGGTGTACTCATGCTGAGCGCTGTATATACGCTTTCTAATGAAACATAATTAAAGTCCTGTATTTGAGCAGGCGAGCATGGTTTAATCCATCATCGTCCCTATAACTGATGAAAGAGGAATTACTGGTGTTGGCCTCTTTCTTATTGGAGAACTGCAGGGACTCTTCTAAAGATTGAGGGCTCAGGTTTAATAATCAAGTTCAGCTTGAAGTGCCTGTGAATAATTATATTTCGTATTAATGTACAGTCTTCAAATACCTGAGAGGATGCCGCTGAATACGCTTCTGTTGGTTTCCCTTCATAAACTAAGCACTGTATTTATATCCTAGACTTAATAAAGCAGCCTGTTGTTTCCTTATTTACACATTTGATGAGATGATTTTCAAAGAAGGCACACATTTTTTCCTTCACAAAATGCGTATTTGCTTCTAGTTTGAAGGGCCTGTGAATATGTGTAGTTAAAAGGTATTCTACAGACAAAAGTATGGGGATGAGCTTGCATGTCATTCCATTCCAAAACCATTTCCTTTATAATGCAGCTGCCATACAGCTCTGGGAAAAAAAAGAGACCACTGCAAAAATATTCTGTTTCTTAGATTAATCTTTGTTTAGGTGCAAATATTAACCAGAACAGCTGTCTATATTTCTCCTAATTTTCAAATGAAAATAATGTTCTTTAAATCATCATTGAGTAGTATTTGAATCTACAGTTCACTTGTTTGTCACTGCTTCCTTCTTCTACCAGGTGAAGTTCTCTGTGTACCTGCAGTATCTGAGGTCTATGGGCTGGGTTTATGCCACCACGTTTGTCATGGTCTACTTCATCCAAAGCATAGCCTTCATTGGCCAGAACCTTTGGCTGAGTGACTGGACCAACGACGCTGTCAAGTATCCCAATGGAAGCTCTTACCCTGCCCATATTAGGAATATGAGAGTGTATGCGTACGGAGGTCTTGGATTGGCACAAGGTATCAGAAAATTGTTCATTTCCACACCACACAAATAAATATAAAGGTTCACTGGTTCATCACATATTCAGCTTTTCAGTTGCCTTGGACTGAACTTTATTGGTTAGAATAGAACAAAAACAAGGAGAGCAGAATCGCAATGAACAAAAAAATGATGATTAAGAGCCTATGATGTGTTTTCCTATATTTAATTTGATGCCTTTTGTGTTTTTCCATGTCCCAAAAATAGTCCTAACCATCTTTTGTGTCAAATATAGATCATTTATAAATATAAAAAACAAACTTATAATACAGTATTGTGATCAATTCAGCGACTATTTCTGAGGTCTCGGCCATATAGAGTACTGCAACAGTACATTTACGCTCATTCAGGACAGTTTTCCTATATTTTAGTCTAAACGCTCTTTGGGATGTTGTCTGCAGTGATATCACTCTGTTATTTCAATCTGAATGGACAGTTGTGTGTAAATCATGGTTGTAATATTGCAACCATGATGAATTCCAAAGGGATGGTATTTTCAGCTAAATATCCAGATAGACTAGACTGTGAGTGAAAAGGGGAGTTCTCTCCCTGTGAAAGGAAATTTAGTTTTTCTATCATAGTTGCACTTTAAACAGTGAGCAGTGAGAGCAGTGGTGACTAGGTGAATGTTGTATTGGATTCCTCTGCTTCATATTTTCTCTGGCAGGTCTCCTGGTGTTTGTGGGCACCGTGCTTCTTGCTGACGGAGCTATCCGTGCCTCCAGGGGTCTACACACTCAACTTCTGTCCAACATACTGCGAGTGCCCATGCTGTTCTTTGATACCACACCGTCAGGGAGGGTAGTCAACCGGTTTGCAAAGGTACAGATGCTTTTATATCAACATGTATTTATGTATGTGTACACAGTAAACCCCCACTTTAACGTAGGTGAGCAGATATGATCAGTCCATCGTAGATTTTTTTCTGAGAACCAGCACGAGGGGGCGTGGCGGACGAGGCCCGGAGGTCACAGCTTTTTTTTGTTGCAATAAATAATTTGCCATGCATTTTAGTGCTAAATTATCAAGAAAAATATAATTTACTAATTTTGTAACATAAACACGGGGAGGTGGTGGCGTAGTGGGTAGGATACTTGCCTCTAGACCGAGAGGTCATGGGTTCGAATCCTACCTCCAGCACACCACCACTGGGTTCCTGAGCAAGACCCTTAACCCCAAGTTGCTCCAGGGA
>JBBPDE010202649.1:0-15868 GCA_037974605.1 Nannopetersius ansorgii
TTATTATTATTATTATTATTATTATTATTATTATTATTATTATTATTATTATTATTATTATTGTTATTATTATTATAATTATTATTATTATTATTATTATTGTTGTTGTTATTATTATCGTTATTATTATTACATCACATGATAGAGTACAGCACTCGCTCACGTCGATTTTATATCCTTCATATCCTTTATATATATATTCATATCCTTTTATTTTATATGATACAGTGAAAGTTGCAGCTTTGGGGCTCCGGTTTATGACGGTGACTTGAAACAAAACCAGGAGAGAACAGCATTTTACACAATTCGGCAGAGTTGTAGCACTTTAACAGTTGTTGAGGTGTCAACTGGTGTGATGCATACTATATGAACCAAAAGTTTTGGGACGCCAATATACCAACAGAGACTTTGCTTTTATATACATAGACTTTAATATAGATCCCCCTTTGTAGACTTTTTCACTCTTCTTGGAAGGCTTTTTTACAATATTTTAGAGTTTCTGTGGGAATTTGTGTCCATTCATTCTGCAGAGCATTCTGGCACTGATGTTGGACGAGAAGGCCTGGCTCGCAATCTCCGTTCCAGTTCATCCCAAATGTGCTGGATGAGGTTGAGGTCAGAACTCTGTGTGGGACAGTCGAGTTTTTCCACACCAACTCATCCAACCATGTCTTTATGGAGCTTGCTTTGTGCACTGGTTCACAGTCATGCTGGTATGGAGAAGAAAAGGTTCTTTTCCAAACTGTGTTCACAAATTAAAAGCATGCCGTAGTCCAAAATGTCTTGGTCTGCTGAAGCATTAAGATTACCCTTCATTGGAAGTAAGCAGCCATCTCAAACCCTGAAAAACAGATGTGTCCCAATGCTTTTCTCCAAACAGTGTAGTTCAGTGTGTAAAAAAAACCGCAAAATTAGTTTGAACAAAATTTTTTTTGTGGCGCATTAGGATTTTGAGGATATTATTTATCATACTATCTGTTAGTATTGTGTTTAACTATGATATTCTCACAAAAATAAGAAATGATTTAGCAAGTGATGATGTCATTTCCACATATATTTCCCTATTTTAATAATAAGAAAGGTATAGCACTTTGGAGAATGCAGGCATTTATCCCCTCGCATGCTAAGCAAGCGCTCTATCATTCAAGCTAATTACCCACTGGAGATTCACCTAAAGTTCACAACATAACATTCCCTCATTCCCTCATTTTCTGTAACCGCTTTATCCTTACTAGGGTCGTGGGTACCAGGTACGCATTCGGTACTACAGTGTTTGAGCAACAGTACTTAACTTATTTATATTATTTTATTTAATTAAAGGATATCCAGTGTCGCCGGTTCACTGGTGGTCCTTCCCGAGAACATTTTGGCAGATACTAACCACTGCTTACTGGGATCCAGCGGTAATTCAGCCCTTAGGCTTGCACCTTTTACGGTAACAATTTAACTTCAAGAATTAACTTGCTGCCTTCTGGTGTTGGTTCCATGGTGTAATGGTAAAAATCACAGGGGAAACTGTAGTTTGGTTTGGGCATCTGGTGACCTAGTAGTTAGAGTGTTGCCATTGCGATGAGAAGGTTGTGGGTTTGGATCCCAGGTCTGCTTGTGGCACTGCTGAAATACCCTTGAGCAAGGTACTGTCCCCAAGCTGCTTCATTTGATGAATGGGTTAAATGCAGAAAAAGATGTTTTCACGTGTGACTGTAAGGGGCCACTTTACTCTATATGCCACTGTTATGAGAATTTATGTCCACTTCAACTGTCAGCTGTGGTTTAAATGAAATGGCTGATTGGTGAATAACTGAGCTTCTTAAAAATGCTGAAGCTCTACATTATTAATTTTGTATATATGGATAAAGCTTTGGCCTCTACAGTGAGTTGGTGAAGTGGACATACAGCAAAAACTAAATGATGAGCAGTGTTGTCATATTTAATTCAAATTCATATCTAAACTTTATGTTTTGTATATTGGATCTATTACACCAGCTCCCAAAACTGCAGTTATTAAAGACATTATAAAAGAGCTATGGTAAAGGTCATAAGTTCTCTGTGTTTTATTCCAAGATGATTCAGAGCCTGGGTAATAGGGCCTTATTATTCAGGAATAAAGGGAAAAGGTTCTGAACCTGACCCTGATTTCTATTGGACTTCATCCACATTGTTTATCCATCCACATGGTGAGGGCAGTGATGAGGAGTTACTGTGTGAAGTTTAGGGTGAGGGGTAGGCATGTTCTGTGAAGCATGTTATTTATTCTAAAAGAAATGTTTGCAGAGATGGCACAAAAAAAATGTACATGTTTATTTGAGTCTTTTAAATCATAAGTTGTCAAAACTCCAGTGACCAACCTAAGACAAGGCCCAGTCTTGTAATTTATTACTAATAAGTAAATCAATTTAACACATGTATTTTGTATTTAATGGGTTTAAACAAAGGCCACAGCTGAACATGAGCATGGCCAATTAAAACAAAAATAATACGCATTTGTACAGTATATGTAGACATTGAGTGCAGCATAAAAAGATTTATGTAATTAATTAATAATGAATAAAAGGACATTTCCACAGGGTTCCAGATAAAAACCAACATGTTGTGATGAAAGTGAAAATAAATGTGACATTTCATAAAATACACACATCAATGTTTATTACAATCTATTTTGAAATATATGTCACTGTAAGTGAACACAGAAAGATGAATTTTATTTTAACTCATTTGTTAAAATACAGTCACTTTTGTTAAACCGATAAACTTGACAGTATTAAGGAACTGAAGCTTATGAAATCCATGTATATACAATATTCCATTATATATACAAGCTAGGATGTATGACCATCCTGTTGTTGAGCTGCATCCCTTTGGGTGGACATTTTCGAGGTCCCAGTTGCTGATACAGTACTCTTCATCGGGGTGGTACCAGTTTTACTCTTGGTTTGACTAACAGATCCTTTCCTTGGAAGACCCTTTTTGTTATACTTTTTTGAAGGATTTGACAGCTTTCTCAAGATTTCTACAATAACATAAAGGATGTTTTATATTAATTCTGTTGCATAAAGCAGAAAACATTAAAATATGCAGAGTTGCCAGTTTATTAGTTGTTGCTTGCTGGTCTTTCAGCAATCAGTTTTGTCCTCAGTAACTGAAAAGCTGCTCTATTGGGTTGAAATCAGATGACTGACTGAGCCATTGAGGAATATCCCATTTTTTTTACCATGAGATACTCTTGGGTTGCTTTCACAGTATGGGAACTGGCCACTCCTGGCCATGAAACTGCTTGTCATTCACAAGCCCAATTACTTGAGTCATTTATATTGGAGGGATTATGTAAAAATTGCTGTAATTTCTGAAAGCTTAATGCAATACTTTTGTTAAACCTTAAATGAAATCTGAAAATCTAGAATTCTGTCACACCTTATATACAGAGAGAAAGTTACAAAAATAATACCAATGGACAAACACTTATGGACCTAACTGTATTTTATCATTAAATATACAGAAAGGGATTTTTGTATTTTATCTTATTTGGCTTGTAATGTCAGACAGCTTAAAGTATATCTATAAATAAATAGATCTGTAAAAAATATATCATTTTTGGGGTTATATATGATGCTAGTGAATGTATATATATGATTAAGGTAATGGCATACCTTAAAAGCATGTCGGAATGGTTTGTATATGTGAAAGTTAACAGAAAAAGTTGTTAATCACAGTCATAAAAAGGTCCATTAGAAACCCTGTTGACCATTTAGTGACACAATGGATGGTAATCCAGAGGTTACATTAGGTTAAATAAAATAAATCCATCTGTGTCTGATACACTCACATCAGTGCAGCAAACACTAACAAGTCATGCTGGTGTCATCATGCTGAGAACCGTCCACCACTAGGCGGCCCTAAAGGTTCTTATTTCATTGATAGATTAACATAGCAGGTGGGATACGGTCATAATTTTTTTAGTACTCTAATGAGTACCACAAATGTGTGATGTGGCAAAAAAAAAAAAGCCTAAAATGCCCATAGTTTAGATGCGATGCTCCCAAATATGCTACCAAAACACTTTTAATTATAAACATTTTATTATAAACTCAGCTAAATACATCCCCCTTAAAAAATGTAAGGTAAACTGCCCTCTGAACTGCTGTCTCTTGCAGTGCTAGAATGTAAAATACTGATGTTACCACTGCATATACTGCACTGTAATTCATGCAAGTGAGTTTTCTTTGGTAAGTGTTGTCGTTTTCTTTTGTATAAGCCGGTTAAATACAGTAATAAATTACAGTAATAAAAATACAGAGCTTTAAGGAGAACATGAAACATGAGAAACATGAAAACATGCATTGAAACACTTGAGGGAGCTTCACTATCCAAGTCATTCTCTTTGTCAGCTTCATGTTTATCAAAAACAGGATTTACCCCATATAGTACATATTTTTAATTATTTTAAAATTATTTTTTTCCTTACCTGAGTGGTGGTAATTAGAGATCCAGTATGAAGTAATCAAATTTAGGTACACTTATTTGCAGTGAAGACTGAAAACTGCCTTGCATTTTACTGTTTATCTTGTGCATATTTGCAAACCACTTATGTCAACCCCTGGATATGATGGCATATCTTCAATATGAGTGACCTATTAAAGTGGCAACTGAGAGTTGATCAATGTAGCAATAGACTGGCAAATAAGTATTTTTACAAAATAAAAAATGTCACAAACTAAAGAAAAGCTTGACACCACATATAAAGCAAAAGTTTTTTCTTACCTTCTAACTCCAGATTGTTATTCCCCGAGTCACCGTCATGTACTGTGGAATAATGAAACCCTTCATGGCCCTCAATTCCTGATTTTTTAAAAATAAAACATTTACTAAAAAAGTGCTTTAAAGCAGTGTTTGGCTGCAGGACATAAAAATGTATTGAGTAATTTCAAGACAAACCCACGTGACACGCATATTAAGATGTAGCACTGTCTTTCTTTCAGTAAAGTGCTGAGAGGTTCCATACTGTTCTTCCTTTCTGACAGGTTCATTAGTTCTCCAGTCCTGTCCAGCAAGTCCACACTCCCTACAAAAAATAAAGGCTGCACTCTTACCAAACTGTCAAGCACTTCCTTCATTCAGTATGTCAATTTTCATTTCTTTATTTAGTGTTCTGACATCTTTATAAAACAGCTGCACAGCTAATTAGCAATTCTGTACAAATGTTGTATAAACCTTGCCAAGGCACTTGGCTTCCTAAGGTACTGCACTCACAATGTAATTTATGAAACTGAAGCTGGTCTCCAATAATGGCTTAAATGGTGCCACGTTACATTTATGGTGTCAGGAAAAAATCCAGCAAGACTGGAGGACCATGCCAGCAATGGATCTGAAACTTTCAGTACAGCAGCTAAAATGACACAGAAAATTTGTTGCTTAACAAAGTTATTAAGAGGAATGTGTCTTAGACTTTTTAATCCTCTTTATTGCTGCTGTCAAAATCCCATCAGACTTGTGTCTCCTTATCTGAACGATAACTTGTAGCATAACACAAAATGTATCTGGAGATCCTGGTAAAAAGGAGGTATACAAGTGTTTAACAAGCACATAAGAATGAATGAATTATTATTATTATTACACATGAAGCATAAACATGAGAATGATTACTCAGATAAGTGAAAAGAAAAATGAGTAGGCCTATTTGAAGCCTTAAAAGTCCTATTCAGCCCAGCCCTAAATGACAGTAAATCGATCTAGTGTATTGTATTGACACATTAAAGCCAGACTGTATTTCTATAATAAAGAAATCTAAGAAATCAGAATATACCTTGAGGATCCAAACTGCACTTGTCTTTCAAACAATGAATAAAGTTTACGATACGGCAGTTTAAGTTGAATATCTCCATTCTTCCCTCTGATACAAGTACAGTGAGAAAAATAAATCCAGGTTCATGATAAAATGAAGCAATGGATTCAGTTTTAAAGTTAACTTCAATAAAAATATGCATGCATATGAGCTGCCGAGTCAGTTTTAATTAATCATGGACTTACCGCTAAGTGTTACAGTAACAAACATCCTTTCTGAATTGATTACAGAAACGCCTTCTAGTTGACTCTGCAGCTGGTGTGTCTTCTGTTCTGCACAGAAATATTCATAAAAAAATATTTACAGAAAAAACAAAAAAATACATAAAAGTAAGACTGGAGTAATCAGTGTTGTATCCAGTGGTCACAAGAAGTACTAAAACAATAAATAACTGCATGCTACAGCCACATGCAGTGACAAAAGAGAATACCAAAGGCTTTGTGTGGGCACACAATTAACACACCATTGAAATGTCTGTCTCCATGGAGTCAGTACACAGAAAGTCTTGAAACTACTTCTTGTAATAATGGAGAACTCTCTCTGTCTTCTTGCTATGACGTGTGATTCTGCTGATTTTATCTGATTTCCACAACAATAAAATTATCTTAGAAATGTTTTCTGACTTTTCCTTCTTCTATATCTTTTCAACATTGAAACAAGAATGAAAGAACGGTTAAAAAATGATTAATCAGAAAATGTTAATAATAGTAAAGTAATAATCAAATAATAAACAGTAACGTGGTCCCTGAACACTGTAGAGCACACAGTGTGAACAACACAAAATTCTTTCTTTGCATTTAGCGCATTCATTGGGCTGTGGGCAGCCCCCAACAAGGGTGCACAGGGAGCAGTGTGTGGGTGCGGTATCTTGCTCAAGGGTACCACTAACACTCAGTGGTGCCACTAACAGTCCTGGGACCCACAACCCTACCTAATCACTAGACCACCAGCTGCCCCAAACATTTTACATGTAATATGAGGCAGTTGTCAACATTATTTTTTACACAAAAAAAGTCCCAAAGTTTTGCCATCATTTCCAGCAAACCAATGAAGTAAAAAAGTCGGAGCATTGTTTAAGTGTGGAAACAGACTATGAACATTAATCTGAAAGCGAAAGCATGTACAGTTTTGGTATATCTTCATGCCGGTTTTGCAGGAGGATAGATGCATTAATATTACATTTTAATATGAATATATTGTATTTGCATGCATACTCTCACCTGCACTACTCTGATTGAGCTTTGCTAAAAGACCTGTCATATACAAAGACTTCCCCCACACCAAAAACTATTTGTCTTCTTAAGTATAAGTTTTTATGGCTCAACAGTGTACAGTAATTGCATCTTCAATACTTTACACCCTTGTAATTCAGAAGTATCAGTACTGAATGTACCAACAGTGGAACTATTTTCATCTGGGTGCAATATAAGAAAGTGGATGTCATTATTTCTTCCCATGTGGGAAAAAGGTTTAGAAGTGGAGTTTCTCATTTGAGGCAATGATGACGTAACTTCAATTTTTTAAAGAGGGGTTATATCTAAAAGGGTCTGTGGTTACTTAATTTAAGGTGATTTTATATACTTAAATCTCAGATTTATTCTTTCATTTCAAATGTATTTGAAGCACAGAGTTAAAACAACGAATACTGTATCACTGTTAGTCATTGACCTTTTATGATACTTAACCCCGAGGGACGAATGTATGCTTGAACAAGAGTGCATAAGAAATTCTCACCATCTCTTGAGATACACTGGTGCAACCCTCTGTAACCTGAAACCATTTGGGACATTAGAATGGATGGGAAAACTAGTAAATATGGGCTCATAGGACCCCATAGTGTGTGACAGAACACAAATCTCAAGAGGAAGATTCTCTTGGGATAGTTTACTATTTTCTCCACCCCTGAAAAGTCACAGTGAAGCACAGAATGTTTACTTCAGCTTATGTGCTTCTAAAGGTCCCTTATGTGGTTGCAACTGGTGACACCTGGGATGCTAAATGTGGTCTAGTGATGTCGATATTCTTATTTATTAAGCTCTTACATTTATTTAGCTCTATTTTCTGCAGGCTGTCCTTCTGTTATACGAAACGCCCTTAAGGAACCCATGTTTTAGTTATAATTCAATGCAGTTTCTGGTTAATCCTAACCAAATGAATCACTAAGGCAAAACAAAGAGCATACACTGTGATTTTATTGAATGTTAATAACTGTACTTCAAAATAACCAAAAATATACACAAAAATATAAAAGACTTGTCTTTATAGAAAACAGAGTTAATAAAAACAAGAAGTCAATCAAGTCAAACTGGTTCAGAAATATTGGTAATTACACTAGTATAAAACAGTTTTGTGTTGTGTTTCAGAACGCATTACAATCTTGTACAGCTAGTTGTTATAGTGAAACCATTATCATTTAAAGGTGTTATGTCATCTAACAGCATGACTAAGTGAGTGTAAGTAGTTTACATTTTGGACTTTCTCATGAAATTCAGTCTTAAAGGTCTCAAAAACATTTTCTATATAAAGGTTACATAAATATTACCTTGTTTGCTTACAACACACCTGGAATCTGTAAAAGGTTTGCAGCAAAAGAAATGATCATGACAACCACACCTCAAAGTTTTTCAGTAAGGAAGTGAGTGATGTGTTGCTAAAGTGCTGAATTTCATCCCTTCCTTTTCTTTTCCCCAGTACTACATTTACATTATTTATCAGACACTTTTATCCAAAGCGACTTCCATTCCTGAAGTACAGTTTCCCTGGAGCAACTTAGGGTTAAGGGTCTTGCTCTGGGACCCAGTGGTGGTGCTGAAGGTAGGACTCGAACCCATGACCTCTTGGTCCAGAGGCAAGCATCCTACCACTAGGCCACCACCACTACGCATGCCCTGCTGGTGTTGCATGTCTTTGCCTTAAAGAATATATAATGCAGGTTGGTATCTATTGCTGGCACCTGGCTGGCGCACTCTGGGAGTGTTGCTATTCAATGTTTTGTTCACTGGCAGCTGCTCACTGCACTGCCAGCTTCAGTGTAGAGGACGAGGCTGCTGATCTTCACGCTGAACGAATCTGTCATGCTGGTATGAGCAGAGGCCTGACTGCTTCCATTGCTCAATAAAGGATGTCGTCGCCCTAAGATGTGATGGCGCACTATCTTTCGGAAGGTATGCCGGAACTCCCGGATGCGATAAGCGTAGATGAAAGGGTTTACCACAGAATTAGCATGAGAAAGGATAATAGCCAGGTACATAATCCAGAGAGCTGGTCGCTCACACTGAGGACAAAAGAGAGTAAAGCAGTTGATAATGTGCAGCGGCAGCCAGCAGACTGCAAACAGTCCGACTATGATGGCTAGAGACTTGGCTGCCTGGACCTCCTTCTGCAGGGTGGAGCGTGACTTGAGCTGACATGGCATGGCTTTCAGCTCAATGCACTTGAGCTGCCGGCGGGCAGCCATGAAGATGCACAGGTATATGGCAAGCATGAGGAGCAAAGGCACTAATACACAGGCAAAGAAGTTAAAGTAGACCATGTAATCCATCACCACCACTTCCTCAAACAGACATGGCATCATGCCAGGAGAGCAGCTATTGTTGAAGCACTCCACTGTTTGGGCCTTGTGCCAGCCCAGCATTGGTGTCAGCCCAATTATGATAGACAGAATCCAGCAGATGGCAATAATACCTTTGGCACGTTGTCCAGTCACCAAGCTGTTATACCTTAGAGAGAGAGAGAGAGACAGAGAGAGAGAGAGAGAGAGAGAGAGAGAGAGAGAGAGAGAGAGAGATTGAGAGAGAGAGAGAGAGAGATCTGGCTTAGTTTAGAACAAAAAAACATTTGATTGTCAATCAGCAAGTGTGAGTCTCACTAATGCATCTAAACTAACATGTTCATTCCTTGTCTCATTTTCAGGCATCATTTTGCTATTAGAGAAACTGACAATGGTGGTGATAATAACCAAAGGTTTAGAAATGACATAATGCACACATCTTCCTTTTTATATTTAATGTTGATAATAAAGCAGTAAATCAAAAAAATATAAATCAAAACTATGTTTCAGATGGCAATGTATTCCCAATCATTTACATGATGACTCCTGTGATGTATCTTTTAGAAGAATCGAATGCTTTGGATGTCTGGCTCTTTATCACCACCGTTGTGAACAAATCTGATTCTGCACGTTTTCGGCAACCTCTGAAAGATCTGTGAAAAATGTATCAAGGGAATAACAAGAAATACCACTTAAAACAACTGATCCCTATAATCTCCTTTTCTTTTTTACTCCTTTCAATAACCCATAGAACCCCAATTTCATTTACAGCATGTTCCAGGACCAGACTCACAGGAGAAATAAAGATGAAATGTCAAATGCTTGAGTTGGAATCTATTTTCAGAGTACTTGTGGTTAGTGTGGGAGAACAGCTGAGTTTCTTGACCTGTTTCTTCTCCAGATGCGGAAGTTCAATATGCGATGCTGTAAAAATAATTCCTTATTTACCCTTAGGGATTGCTACATGTTAAGAAGCAGACATGTTTAACATATCTTGCTGTATACAGTAAGAGAAATGTATAAATTAGATTGAATAATAGCAGAAGATCAGAACATCTTCTGCAGAAGATCAGAACATAGTCACCATTACATGATTTAACTATATATATATATCTCTTATTATCTTAAATATTATAGTTGGTATTTAGGGACACCATCAAAACCACTGAAAAATTAAATTTGTATAAACACCACTAATATCAGAGATGCTAGACTATCAATAAAAAACTTAAAGAACACTGTCTTACTACTGATAATACGCATGACAAAATTTAAAAACTAGAACAATTAGACTTGAACTTCTTACACTCTTGATTCATCCACTCACCTAAGTGGGATCTTGATGGCAATACAGCGGTCAATAGCAATGGCCAGTAGACTGAAAATGGAACTTTGTGTCAGTACTAACACAAAACAGGCGATAAACAGGCAACCATAAAAACTGGCGCAGAAACCAGTACTGATCACGACGGAGAAGGGGATCGCCAAAACACCTACAGCGATGTCTGCCACGGCCAGGGAAACAACAAAGAAATTGGTAATGCTCTGGAGATTGGTGTTAAGACACACTGCCCAGCACACAAGCACATTGCCCAGGATGGAGAACAGGGCGATCAATAGCTCCAGCAGAATGTACATCACATTGGAGGCATCACTCAGCATGGCAAGCTCGCTGGAGAGTAGGGACCAATCCGTACTGCAACGTCCATGTCAGCAGCTACTGACCAGAGTCTACCTCAGCCCTGCAAAGAGAACATCTCAGAATCTTAGAAAAGATTGCTGGTGAGATCATGCATCAATACAAAGCTGTTAAGTTTACTAAGTGCCAAATGTATTTTAAGCGAGTAGAACAACCTGGAAAAACTGAAGTTCTTCATGATCCCATAGAAAAGATTCAGGTAGTTGATCAGTTACTCACTATTAAAATGCATGGTAACAGTTGGGTCTGACACACTAATCCTTATCCCACATCCTTATCCCTTCTCCTGAGATTCAATATTCCACTGCATTCTGAAGTTGAAGAAGGGTCAGGATGTCATCAAGCTGAAGTCATATTCCTGCGTATTTATAGAAAAATGTAGGAGTACCCGACCACAAAGAATTTCTTTTATTAAATAGTCAGTCGACCAGAAAAAAAGAGATTTTTAAAAATCTGACGGAATAAATGTTTCAGCCAAACAATACATTGCTCATGTACCTTCATAACTATGTTATAATCCCTGAAAGATGTATACTTTATAATAATGAGCATTTGAAGCCAAAACCCATAACAATAACAATTACAAAGAGAAACCAGTCACTTGGCAAAATAACAATATTAAAACAGCTTTATGGATTGTATCTGCGATTTTTTGGGCCATTGTATGTTAAAATGGTTTACCAATGGAAATACAGCATTCTGAAACTAAACTCTTCACATTAATATTGACACAAAACACTTCTTATTTTTAATTACAAGATTACAACTGAAAGGTGAAATGACCAAATACGGCCCTTCATGGCAACAGCATTCGCTAATGGCATTGACCTGTTCCATCAGGATAATCGCACAATGAAAATTAATTCTCAGAACGGGTTTGACAAACATGACAAAGAGTTTAAGGTTTTGGCTTGGCCTCCAAACTCCCTATATTTCTATTGCATTGAGCGTTAACAGCATTTGCATGACAAACTAATCCAACCCAATGAAACCCCACCTTGGAAATTAAAGAACCTAAAGTACTGATAATGTTTTGGCACCAGATACCACAGCACACCTGCTAAGATCTTGCAGCATCCAGGCCTTGATGGGGCAAAGCTTTTTTGGAAGCTCAAGGGGGACCTACACATTATTATGTATGTTGTTTTAATGCCATGCCTGAAGATGTTAAGGTACACTATATGTACAAAAGTATTGGGACGCATGATCATAGGCCTGGCTCGCAATCTGTGTTCCAGTTTATCCCAAAGGTGTTGGATGGGATTGAGGTCAGGGCTTGTCCACAAAGTTGGAAGGATGGTGGTGTCCAAAATGTATTAGTATGTGGAAGCATTAAGATTGATCTTCACTGGAGTCTAGCCTAAACCCTGAAAAACAGATGTTTACCAGAACATTTGTCCACATACAGTAGTGTATGTGCATGTTGTCAAAATCCTAAAACTGGAAGTATGGGCCAAAAATACACTGATCAGCTTAAAACACTAATATTGGGAAGGTTCCTCTCATTCCAGCTAAGCACCTCTAAACTGTTAAGGCATAGACTCCATAAGGGCTCTAAAGGTGCTCTGACAACAAGATGTTAGTAGCTGATGCAGCAAGTCCTGTAAACTGTGAAGTTTTGGACTGGAAAATTTAAAGGCCAAGTGTGATCATGTTTCTCCAGCCACTACTGAACAAGTTTTACAGTGTGGCAGGTTACGCAGCCCCAGTCACAGCCAGCTGTAATGCACTGTGTGTTCTGACAGCTTTCTATTATAACCACCATTAGCTTTTTCAACATTAAGCACTACAGTAAATCAGACCAGGCAGGATAGCCTTCACTTCCCATGCAGATTAGTAACCCTTGTGTGCCCATGATCTTGTTGCCGGTTCACCAGTCATCCTCTCTTGGTGGGGAAACCCTGTACAAGACCTGCTGTATTAGAGATGCCCTATTTGGCCCTTGTCAAAGCTGCTCAGACCAATATGCTTCCATAACATCAGACTGTTTACTTGCTGCCTAACATACCCCAGCCCCTGACAGAGGTCATTTTAACAAGCTGATCAATGGCATTCACTTCAGCAGTGCTTTTAATGTTATGGCGTGCATGAATCATTAAAGTTAACAGCATGTTTTCACACAAAAGGGAATTTTTACTCGCCTGCATGGAAACGTTTTGTTTTTGCGATAAACTTGGCTCTAATGGTGTAATCTGGGCATATCAAATTATGTTTACACATGAACCTCTGGAACCTGCTTACACTAATCTTTATTAAGGACGTGCCATGAAACACAAACAAGAACTGAAGGTGCAACAATATAAAAAATCAGAACTGCAGCTCTGTTTAACTCAAATTATTCCATTTTAACATAAAAGTTAACATGTTGAAGAGGAGTGAAGCTGCTGGAATACACTACATATTACAGCTGCTATACGAATACTACTGCACTCACTCTTATTTTTTACAGCTCACACAGAAAAAAATCCAGTAAAAAATTAGCAATCTGAGCATTTTACACACACTCACTGCTACAAATTGTATGAACAAGGAACAGAAAGAAGGCGGTCTCCTATTGTTTTCATGGCTGTGTATATGAACATTTACACCTGAACCTGTAGAACCTAATCAATATATAATCAATACATGAACTATATCAGAGGGTAAAGGTTAAAATGTAACTTTGCATACCATCTGAATGAACTGAATTAACATTAAAACACAATGAAACTAAACAATGACTTAATACTAATTCTACGTGCACACACAGGAGCTCGATGAAGACGACAATTCTTTATAAAAGCAGCTTTTCCCTTAAGTAGAATGGACTTCAGCCTTTCAATCTTAAGTAGCTAAAGCAAAAAAACACTCTGGAGACTTGATTCTAAATTTTAAATACAGCTAAATGCATTTCAACCTCTCAGTAAAAAGCAACTAAACCTTTTGCAAAAATGTTCTTTGGAGACTTAACAGGTAATGAAAATGACACAAAAAAACTGTAAAAAACTATTCACAACCAAACCATTATGTTAATTACTAATGACCAAATATAATAATTATTAATTAATAATGACCAAACCAAAACCAAGCCTTCTGTAACCAGAGGTCCAAACAAAGCATGGACAAAGCAACACTATCACACGTCCAACACTTCAGGATTGTGACAGATATAATTTACTGCAAAAAGACAATCCAGTAAGAGTAGTAGAGTAGAAACTTACTTTGATATGGTCATCTCCAGTTTTGAAAAACTTTAAATCCTAACACAGTAAGGTTGACCAAGGTCATATATATTTTTAAGATCTTGTTTTAATCCTCTCAGCTTTTATCAGAGCTGCAACTCACACCAGCCACTCACGACAGAGTTTTGCATGACTGGCTCCAATCTTCCACTTCAGCTCAGAGAGAGGAAAAGACCACCCAGCCCATCAAGTCAAAAGCACTTTTTCTGAAACTTTAAAAAAAAAAAAACTTTATTGATCTCAAAGGAAAGTTCTGAATGCACAGACTCAAAGACAAGAACAACATACAATTTTAAGTCTAAATGAATTCAATAAAAATCCACAGAAAAACCTAAGCATGAAAAACATAATCATATATATACAAATGCTGTGTATAAATACTATAGATAACTAACTTACAGTTCAGTAATCACTAACAACACAAATGATGGTTAGGAGTATTACTGCATGTAACAGAGATTAGTAGTAAATCAGTAATCCTGAACCAAGTAGTGATATTTACATGGTGAGACTATTGCATATCAGATATTGCAAATAATAAATTATACATAATGAAAAGATTCAGCAATCATTTAGAAAACCTCGTGATACTGCACATGACAACAGCACATGATATTGTTTAGCACCCGGTTACATGATATTGCACCTTTTTCGAAGGACGTGTTGATTATATTTGACCACTATGCTTAAACATTAAAGTCATTGTGATTCCATTTACGAAAAATGTTGATTTTTTTCTTTTTATTTTAGGCAGAGGACTCATACTTACCTGTTACTAAATGCAGAATCAAGTCATTCAGTGGTAAACTTAATCACGTATTTCTTATTTCTACCACTTTCTTTTATAGATTTTCTATGTATAGTTTTACTTCTTGTTTTATTCTTTATTCTATGTAAAGCACATTGAATGACCTTTTGTGTATGATAATGTGTTATATAAATAAACTTGGCTATTATTATGTCACAACATTAAGTCCAGGGGCTATACTAAGGGCAGTAAAAAATTAACCAGTCACAGAGACAAATGAGGCTATTTGCAGTAACTCTTAAGAGGTTTATGCTCAGTACAGACTGACTTTTCCATTTTCACCAGGCATTCCTCTTCAGTCATGTGTTTAGTCATTAAACTACACTTTATGAAAAGAAAGCAAAGGAAAATAAATCAAATGTTCTGCCCCCCACTCACACCATAGTCCCAACAACAACTATTTGTACATATTGTTAAAATAAAGATGGATAAAAATGTTCACTTTACTGCTTTTTTAAGTTAAAGTTGAGTACTTCTGTCCAAAATTTAACTGGCAGAAATAGGGATGAAACTTTAAGGGGCGATTTAACTGGATTAATAGGATGATCTTAGTATGATGCCTTTTTTCACATTACACCTCTAATTTCTCTACTCACCTGATGGGAGCTTCTGTGGTCTATGATAACTTTTAAATGAACTGTTCTGTCTAATTATTTTCACTGTTCAGTGTTTGTGTTATAACGCATGTATACTTGCTCTGGATTTCATATTGGATTTTTCCCAAAATTTTCCACAATGAGACAGAAGCATG